>JAVTVY010018759.1:0-72298 GCA_036873755.1 Hanleya hanleyi | reverse complement strand
CGTGTTCGAGAACTCAAGGATGAGCAGGCCGCCCGCCTTGAGGCTGCAACTGCCAGTCGGGAGGCTCTTCGCTCACAGATTAACAGAATCCGTGAGACGATAAACCGCGTCCTGAACGAAGACACTACCCTGGCTGAGCGACTTCGCACATTGTTCAGAGAGCAGAGGGTAACCATTGTTAGCATCCTCACTGCGCTGGGATTAGCCGTGTCCATGCTAGTGCTTGCTTTGACGGGCGGGGGCACCCCGGCCCCAACACCGACTCCTTCCAAGCCAGGCGTTCCGACGAGCGGGACTGTAAAAGAGTGGGTCAAGAAACACCTATACGCCCTCGGCCGAATCCTCGCAAAGCTTGCCGGAAAAGCCGCGGCGGCGCTGCCCGGCATAATTGGGAGCATTGTTTCCTGGCTTCTTAGCCTTATGGCGAAAACTGCTGGATGGCTTGCAGAGAATATGTTGTCCTTGGTTGTTGCGGCTGCGGGGAGGCTGCTTTATGTGGTGACTCGCGCCTGGCTAACGAAATAGCCAAATGGTCACCAGCCCAGCTACGATGACACCGACGATGATTGCGGTCTTTTCGTCGTCATGTTGACTAGCTGGGACCGTGGAGGCAGCGACATCTCGCGAGGGGTGAACCGGCGCGGTGGCAACGGCATGATCCAGCGTCGCGGTCTTGCCGCTCGCCGTGGGAACAGCATGATCCAGCGTCGCGGTCTTGGCATGATCCAGCGTCGCGGTCCTGCCGCTCGCCGTGGAAACCACTCCTTTTTCACTCCTTCTGTGTTTGGAGGAGCGACTGTTGCGTTAACGTCCGCGTTCTCGCCCAGTTTTTGATTTTCTGTTGCAACTACGATCTCATTGTTGTAACCGGCGATATGGCCTATGCGGAGCAACATGTCACTGGGCGCCATGTACAGACCGATTCCGAACACATAGTTAACTTTGGAGCCTGCATACTGCAGGACGTCTTGGTAGCGTTTTATCGCTGATGAGGGGTCAACTGGAGAGGAGACCGCATCCTCGATGTTGGCGAGAAACTGCTTCTGCGCGTCAAATGCTGTGCCCTCTCCTAAGATCCGTGTGCGCGTCTGAGCCTGGGCGCCGAGGATGGCCCATACATACGTTCGAATGGAATCATTAACACGCTCGACGCCTGCATGTGTGAAGCCCTCCGATCTGTCCAGCATGAACGTTGTCCACGCCTTGTCAGCCTCCGATCCCTGCGCAATGTAGTCAATGTGAAAGTGTTTTTTCCGGTAAGTAAACGAATGCCAGGTTGGGTCGTACGGTTTTGGAAGTCGCATGTAGCCTGCGTGTGTAGCATAGAAGTAAATCGTTCCTATCCCGCTGTTTTCGCTCTGCTGCTGTCTCCAATCGGCATGCGGCGACACCCCAAACTCTGCACAGATGCGCTCATATGCTCTGCGGTCAAATGGATTGTTAAATGCCGCCCAGGCGTCGTCTTGAGGGATCGGGGCCTGGATCTCTTTTAGGATCCGCCTGATCTGAAAGTAGACATGAAAGGTGTAGAGGGCCCGGGTGTGGCTATCAGTTCGTGCGCCAGCGGCTAGGTGGTCGCTCACAGACACGCCGCAGCCGGTCGTGGCGCACCACACGGCGAAATTCAGCTGATTCTGCCAAAACTGCAAGGGATTAGAGCGCCATGCCTGAACAAGCTGGTCGCTTGTCACTTTAGGCAGGCAGTATTTCACAAAAACGTCAGGAAACTGGGCCGCAAAGTCACCACCTGCTGTGTTCTCTAAGTTCACCAAGATATCTTGATGAGTGAATGACGTCCCAGTAACACTCGTTCCAGCGGTGTACACCCCGCCCGCTTGGTAGGTGGCCTTTGCATTGAAGATAAAGGCGTGTCTATTATCCATGCGCAATCCTTGCTGGTTTAGCACTTCGTGTGGCCGGCTACTATGTTTGTAACACTGAGCAACATTCAAAATGGCGCAGCAGTCGACCTTACGCATGCGCTCAAGAAGCAAAACGGACAATACAAAGTAGCACTGCTCGAGCTCACTTTCTACCCACTATGGGAGAACGTCCCAGCCGGAACTAGCTTCTCTGTTGGCGGAAAGCTTGTGGCTGTCCCTAGCGGTTATTACAATGTCTGTTCCCTTAATAAAGAGGTCTTCAAGCCACACGGGGCGGGCCTGGAGATAAACCATGCCACCGGTCGACTGACGTTGAAGACCGACAGTAGCATACAACTGTTTGGCCTTGCACAGCTCCTGGGATTCTCAAATCCTGACAGTATCCTGAATGGGAAAGTGCAGGGCGACAGCTTCCCCACACTAGCACCCCATAAAGAAGTGTTCGCTCACCTGGGTGAGGTGAACACATCGCACAATCTAGTGGGGAAGGCAGTCGAGACGGCTCGCACCAGCACTGCATACCCTTATGTGGTCTACCCTTCCACTCTTCTCAGAGCTATAGCTGTGACCAGTGAGGGAATGAACTGCGGAAAAACCATTTCTTTCCCTAACCCACAGTATAAGCCACTAATATCTGGCCCTATCTCAAAGCTAACGTTCTCCCTGTTAGATAGTTCACACACACTTGTAAAGACTGCTTATATAAGTGTAACTTTGGGTATTGATGACAACGATGGTTGAATCCGCTGGGCCCAGATGCAGCGATTTGGCCTTAAGCGATCTCGCTGATACCGAAGGGTTTGGCGACGCGGGTCACAATGACCGCGTCTACGGATTTCAGTTCAAAAATGGCGTATACCATCGAAAGAAACTTACGCCAGGAAGATCCCCGGATGTAAGTTTCAAAGATCTTGAAGATATTAGCGCGGGAAAAACACGGACGCACGTGAAATACAGTGTAGTGAAAAAGGCAAACGGAGAATGGACTCTCGCCGAAAGTGACAATGTGGGCTGTCTCATTGACCTTAATGTGGTCGAATCAGGAGTACAGGTCGATAAATTCGGGTTTGCGAGAAAGGTTTGTAATCGAGGCACGGCATTCCTGTCCTACAGTCCGGTTGAAAACAACGTCAAAGTTCACCTCAAGGACTGGAAATTCTATTTGAGGAGCACTGGTCCTCGAGGGGCTCTAGTAATAAATACGTCGTTACCCGCCCTGACCACTCTTCCTTCAGACTCAACTATCGTTGCTGCAATACTATTAACGCCCGCTCCCGCTCCCGATAGATTGGTGGACATACTACCAGATCTCCAGATCAAGTGGCTTGACAAGCACGCTGATCGAGAGTTGCGAATTTTCTTTGGTCTTAACGCAGTTAAAAAGCCTGTCGTGCGTCTGTCGTTAGAGGGTGTAACTACAAAAGTAGGAAACGATGTGACAGTGGCTAACATCTTCCTAGCTGAAGGCGTCAGCTTAAAATCTCTCAAGGTGTTCAACCGCCCCTTGGATGACCTCGAGTTAGATATTCTTGACAACAGCATGTAGATTTATCATGGGAGTGTATCCATCATTGGATGAGGCCGAATCCGCGCATGACTACAGGCTAAAGCATATCTGTGATATCCAACATGAACTCTCCCAAGATCGTGATTCTCGGTCGAGTTTGTACAAAAAATACCGCAAAGCGGTGAATGCTCTAGATGGCGTTGACGCTGCGCTTGCCACAGTGGCTTTGGGCCTCGGCGCAACTGGTGTTGGCCTCTTATCGACTATAATTGCCGCACCCGTTGCTGTGGTGCTTGAGGTCTCGGCTCTTTCGAGTGGTTTGGCAGGAATAACCTGCAAATTCATATCTCGACGCCTGACCATCAAAGCTAAAAAACACGATGAAATTCGCGTCCTAGCGTCATCAAAGTTGGATTCCATCGCAGATGCTATCTCGCAAGCACTTGTGGATAACAAGATCTCTGATAGCGAGTGCCGTCACATCCTAGCGGAGAAAACTAAATATGATGCAATGAAGAACGCGATCAGGGCTAAATCGTTGAAAGCATCCCATATCAGCCAGGAAGAAAAAAACGCACTTCTGAAGCAAGGCAGGGAGGAAGCAAGGAAACAGTTTGCCAGGGCAATCGAGGTAGAATCACGATAAACTGCTTTCTACAGGCGGATTATTAAAGATGCCATGCGCAGCCCCTGCCACACGGAACCTTTTTCGGCGCATTAGCATATCATGTTAAAGCCATGGCTGACACTGCAAATAAGACATGTCGTCGATCGATGGTAAAATGCTAGCCAACATGGCCTATCATGCCGCTGTCATTAGCGGTTTAGCGATAGGTTATGCTCGTCTGGGCAAAATTGTTTGGAAAGGCCCTGCCCCCAAGTTGAATTACACCGGCTATGACATAGGAATGCTTATTGCCGACGTCGGCCTAGCCTTAGCCACAAAAGACTTGCTGATTAAGCAAGGAATCCTCCCTGCCGATATATTGAAGTAGGCGCTTTATATCGCCTCTTACCCACCATACTATAACACTGCGTGCGACTATTGAATGTGTAAAAATTAAGCAAGGAATCCTCCTGCCGATATATTGAAGTAGGCGCTTTATATCGCCTCTTACCCACCATACTATAACAGCTATTGAATGTGTAAATATACTTCTCTCAATAAGCTTTAGGTGTGTTCTACTAACACTGTATTTGCTCGAGCCTTCTGTTTGTGAATGAATGCTCTGCCCTAGTTTTCTGTGTTGATCTTTCAGGCTTGAATATTTGGGTCGATCTGTTTTTGTACCTCACACCTGGCGACCTACATATCGCTGTGACCCACACACCATAGTTAAGGCTGGCATTGCATAACACGTCGTCCATTACGTTAAAATATGCTGAAGATCGCTATATGCGGAGATCTATTTAACCGATATACGGGGCTGATCAGTCCTATATTGGATCTTATCCACTTCACATCAAACTGGCTATCCACTCAACATCAATTGGCTGGAAAATCCGAAGGTAAGTTTGGGAGGTATAAATCTGTTATTTAGAGGAATTATTACCGTCCGGGAAGATAGCCTAGGTAGGCCTTGCGAAATGTTAATCGTGTCTTCCAGTCACGTCTCACAAAAGGGGGTTCGATCCCTACCTGACTGCTCTTGGAACGCTTGTTCCAAGCTCTTCTCACAAAAATTCTAGACTCATTTCGAATTGTCTAGAATGCCACGGGGAGAGTTATAAGAGCAATTGAGTCCCGAAAAATTATTTATAATTAACAAACCCTCACATGGCCACGAAGCCATGTGAGGAAGAATACGTCACAGGCCACGAAGTCATGTGACGGGGACTCAGTGAGACGTGACACACCGGTTTTGCATTTTTTGACCCCCGGCGTAGATTAACTCGCCCCCCCCATTTTTTTTGGTATGCTCCCTCCCCTGGGTTTTTTTTGTCCCGATAATCTCTGTCAAAAAATCAGCTCTCTGAACAGATTCCACAAAAAAAGTCCGACACCCTAGAAGAAGGGTGGTGGGCCGTCCCGAGGCTCTACAGAGTATGCGCCCAGCCCCCCCCCTTGGGAAGCTCCCCAATCCCCCACACCTCCCCCACACAGTAGTGTCCCTTGGGAAGCTCCCTGCACCCCCACACCTCCCCCACAAATTAGTCTATTCCCCCCCCCTGCTGCTAATGGCAATTCACCTTCAATTTAAAAACCGATCACGTTAGTGATATTCTAATTTCCCATGTTGAATTAACTTCCGTTTATTTCCTGTCCTCTTGGGAATGAAACCTGGGTAATGGTCGCCAGTACAGCGGATATCCTACACTCTTAAAACTAAAGTGTTGTATACAACATTTATAATGTTGTATACAACACTTCGATAAGTGTGGAGGAGGGAAAACATTTGTAAATGTTAATTTAACACTTTCGAAAGTGTTGCTGGTTTCAACACTTTGTAAAGTGTTGGATTTAAACATTTTAAAAGTGTTATGATCTCGTTTCTAACCTTTATAAATGTTGAATTCTAACACTTGTAAGTGTTGGATTTGTGTCCATATTTAACATTTGCTAAATGTTGACTTTCAGCACTTTGCAAGTGTTGGGATTCAACACTTTGTAAGCGTTGGTATTCAAAAAGGAGATGGCATATGATAAGGTGGCATTTTGGCCTATTTACATGGTGCAGTTGAACTTTCATGTGAGAACTATAATCTTATACAATCAAGCTAGAACTTTCACATAATATTGTATACATATATTTTCTCGTCATTAGATTAAAACAATCATTTTTAGGACATTTTAATTTCTTGATTTCAACTGCATCATGTATACTTATGCCGCCTTATCGTACCATCTACTTTTAAGACATTTCACAAAAATTGCCTGTTAAAATTTGCAACAGCAACACAGTAATCCTTCTATGATTGGTTTTCAACTCCCCCAGAGATGAATTGCTGTGGAAATGTAACTGCGGTACTTGTGTAAGTGTAGGTCATATTCAAGATAATGATAATGAAAAACAGGAGCGACATCTGCAGGACATAATTGTAGTAATGCAAGGAACTAAACAGATTTCTGACAATGTATCGTTAAGACCTGTTAAGCAAGAAGCAGGGTATAAATTTTATGAAGTTTTAAGTTAGATATGACAAACTTGCAGAAGTACCAAAGTTACATTTTAAATTAAGCATCCCTCCATTTGTATGACAAACAAGAATAAAAAATAATGCAAGAGTATGCTTTACTGCTTTTTTAATGCAACAATATGGGAAGTGTTCATGAATATATTTTCACAATAAAATTCATTAAGTTCACTGTTACTTAGTTTTTCATGACCCTCCCACATCTATATGTAAGGGCAAATGATTAGAGTTCATATGGGACTTAAAATTTTCAAAAGATCTCCTTTTCTTCATATTTACAAGCATTTGGTTTGGAGGATCCATAATTAATAATTGTCGCACTCAGTACGTCTCTTTTTACAAGCAAGGTCATGAGAAACAAACAAACATTTAATGTAACCCATGACCAGAATGCATTTCATCATTGCTTATTATTCCTGTGATATGGTGGTAAAACAATAATGGGTGACAAATGGGCCACTTCTGATCCAGAATGGGTTAAATGTCAATGTCACTGATTTTGGACTTCTTGTCCATTTGCATATGCGAGACAAGGTTGCTCAGGATTGAACCCAAAAATCGGTCGATCACACAGATTTCTGATAAGATTTCTTTCATTCGATCACATGCATGTGTGAACTAGGCATAATCATTCTTGAGATATGGTGGTATTGCGAAATCAGACCAACGTATCCCCTGTTGATATGAGGACAACACCCCAAGAAAGCCTAAGCCTTCTCATTCTTGAAATATGTTGGTAAAAACAACTGCTACTAAGTGAATGTATGAGTGGAATATTTTCAGTCCAAATGAGTCACAGACTGATGGTGATCCAGACAAAACCTGACACAATCAGAATTCACCGAACACAAGAGCTTTGACATGAGACAACGCAGATTTTGGTGATCAACTCTCTAAATCTGATTGGCAGTCTCTCTTTCTCAGAGTCTCAGAGTCATAGTCTCGAGGAGTAAAAAGAATGAGGTTATTCCAGATTGAATTTATTATGCAGCTCGAAAAGCCTATCAACTGCAAAAGTTATGTCGTTCCTGCAAGGTATCGCAACGCTGTCGACGATGATGAAATATTAGGATACTGCATTACTCGTTCCCAGGCAAAGGACATATGGCTGTGACCTCCTGCCTCTAGGTAGTGAACTGCACTGGTTCCAACCTGAAAAAGAGTGTAAGATGATTCTATTTCAAAATTTGCAATCAACCAGTCTAATAGTAACTGAAGTTCAATCTAACTCAAGATATATGCACTTAAGCATCTTCACATGGTGATGACAGTGTGTAACAAATTTCTAAAGAATCTAGAATCTTAGTCGCACAACCCTACCCCAGCAAGTTAGGTAGGTAGTAGGTAAATACATATATTTATTCGAAGGTCAGGTTTTCCTTTCGCGGTGGATGGAAGAGTTAAGGTGATTTGGTCCAGATACCAAGTTCTTATGAAAATGCCATGAGAAAACTACTGTCTGCATCGATTGTCAAAATGATTTCTGAGAAGATAACTAATCCTCGACATCGACATCCTTGAACAAGGGAAACCCCCACCATATACTCGGGTCAATCCTAGAATACAGGCGAAAACTGCATTCCTCTATGGATTGGGGCATGGAATATTTGCCTTCACAATGTGTGATACAGGGGCCGCGGAGCCCCCCCCCCCACTTGTTATAGATCAATGTTATAAGTCCTATCTTAGATAGACCAGTCCAACATTTAACAAGGCCGGTATAGAGTTCAGCCCCTCCACTTTCAAATGTGCTTCGCGGCTCCTGTGATACATGTTCACATCGCCAACTGCCGGAGAGCAAAATGGCATCAGCCTACTATTAATTCCGTTACTTGTTATGTATTAGCGTTAAAAATCGGCAAAAATCCAGAAAATTCACAATGCATAACTCCACCTGGCATGTCAATATTTACCTTGTGGGACATTACCAGTGGAAGTCTTGACAGATGTTGACCATGGAAATTTCAAATTACCGCCACTGACAGCTGATTGGTGCTGCAGAATGTCATTCAATTTGTAAACATGGAGCCTTCTCACTCTTCACTGATCATGTCTTCATCCACCATGCTTTTTCCAAATAGGCCCAAATCAACACCAGGAAGTACAGTTTGAAGACTCATCTGCAAGTTGAAATATCAGATGTATCAGAAATGCTGAAAAATCGCAGCTCAAAAAAATCCATAAAGATCTGCTCTCAAATTTCTAAACAATGTAGGTCGTGGGCACTGACCCGGAAGTGATTAATTGTGATCTGATGCCAAATACTTGCTTGGAGGCCTTTTACGTTTGTTCACCTAAGAGTGGAGACAGGGGAGACAACTCTGACATTCCAAAATAAAATGATGACCTGTCTGAGAATCAGCAGAAAAAGTTCCCAGTCTACGAATTTTTGGACCCAGTCAGGCCACTGATAATTAATGGTTTGTTTCCCGTAACCAGCCCTCATCTATATTTTGAGGGCAAATAATTAAAATCCATGAGGGATTTACATTTTCATGAGTAAAACTTGCTCATTTTCTTCATATTGGTTTGTAAGTTAATAATTAATAATCAATAATTATCGCACTCAGCATGTGTATTTTTACAAGCCAGGTTACGAGAAACAAACAATTAATTAACAGTGGCCTCCGGGTGTAGTGGATAAGGGAAATCAATGCAGTATCAGATATCATATGACCACTGTTAATTAGTTGTTTGTTTCTCGTAACCTTGCTGGTAAAAATACACATGCTGAGCGCGATAATTATTAATTATTAACTTGCAAACCATTTGTGTATAAATATGAAGAAACTGAGCAAGTTTTACTCATGAAAATGTAAATCCCTCATGGATTTTAATTATCTGCCCTCAAAATATAGATGAGGGCTGGTTACGGGAAACGGAACATTAATTATCAGCGGCCTATGCTATCTGAAAATATCAGCATATGGGGTCGGGCGAGGCTCAGTTTCGAGATACAGGGTGGAGCTCTGTTCCGCGGGTGGCGAGACAGGTGGATATACCCCCAGGGTGTAGTGGATGAGTGCAATCAATGCAGTATCAGATATGCTATCTGAGAATATCAGCATATATGGGGTCGGGTGAAACTTAGGTTTGGAGATACAGCCAGGGTGAAGCTCAGTTCCGGGGGCGGGGATATACCCCAGGGTGTAGTGGACGGGGGCCCGGGGGGGATTTGGCTTAATGTCACATTCAAGTTTGTTTCACTCATATGATGACAGTCATAGTGGACTAGTGTAGTCAAGACAGTATCCGATATCATGCTATCTGAAAATATCAGCATATATGGAGTCGGGTGAGACTTAGTTTCGGAAATAGAGGGAACACAGGAAGGAAGCAATCAGAGATTGCTCAATTGTATGCCCCCCCTTCCACTTTAATCCGACACTGCCCCGCCATTGTTCTGTTCTTTATTGGTTGGTGGCCTAATTTGGATAATTATAAAAATTCTGTTAAATTTCAGTCACTTTTTTTGCCATGCCTTACATAATTACAAATCCGAAAATGTGACCTGGTTATGAGACCTACATTCCTTGGGAGTATATTGTAGTGAAATTACGAAGCGATCAGTGAACTTTGAATTTTGCACCAAATTCACTCTTTTTGGGGCAATTTCATACTTCAGGACCTATGTTGTCTCCTTTGGAATGTAGAATAACATATAATATAGCCATTTTCCTGGTTCAAATCGGTTATGGACCGAGATCCAGCCTGGACAAATAAATATATCCCATTCACTTAGATTTGATAAACAAAGGGCCATAACTCTTGAAAACAGAACCGCAAGCAGAGAAAATTCACGCTGCACACCTACGGGTCACTGACCACATATCATGCAAATCTCATACTTGTCCATGATACAATATTAACCGAGATCCAGCCCGGACAAGTCCCAATTCATGGATATTTCAAGAACAAAGGGCCATAACTCTTGAAAATATAAGCGAAACGTGAAGAAACTTTACGCTGCACAACTGTGGGGCACTGACCACATATCGTGCAAATTTCATACTTGTCCATACAATATTAACCAGCCCGGACAAGTCCAATTCACAGAGATTTCAGAAAAAGGGCCATAACTCTTGAAAATTATACCGGAACTCGGAAAAAACTCTACGCTGCACAACTACGAGGCACTGGGCACATTCCATGCAAGTTTCAATTCAGTCCATCAAATATTAACCGAGGTATTGCATGGACAAGAAATTCGGACGGACAGACGGACGGCCAAAGCGATCGCTATAATTAGGCTATATTCCGAATGTGGGGAGGAGGGGAGATACCCCCAGGGTGCAGTGAATGGGTGGAGCCCATGCAGCATCTGGTATGGCATCTGAGAATATCAGAAAATGGGGTCGGGCGAAGCTTAGTACACATGATACATGGTAGAGCTCCAACTTTTACAAAATCTTGAACACAAAACTTATATCCTGAAATGTTGATGACGAACAACCAGCCAGCCAGACATCAAGCCATAGGACGGCTATTGCTTCGCAATCCGTCCAAAAACTGAATGTACATGTATGTTAGACAGTCTCCTTTGGAATTCGTTCTGCACAAATTGAAGTGTTATTCTTGGTGCATTGTATTACTAAATTTTGGAATGAAATCCATACTCTGTAATTGATACAATATCAAACAAGCAATAAACAGATGTATGTGAAAAGACAAGCCCAAAAACCAAGAGGCTTTCTGTTGCCAGGTGTTTGAGACAACTGGACTTTGACCATGAGCCATAAACTGTCCTCAACTATTTCATGGTTTTCTCAAGACTGTCTATCATATTAAAGGTTATACAAAATGGTCTCAAAATCTGCTACTTTTTTGTGCTACATTGTAGTAGAGGTGATTATATAGACTTGTTTTACATTTTTGTATGTTTTCAAACTGCCCAAGGTTGGAAATAGCAGCAGTAAAGTGCGACAATTTCATGCCCCTTTCAAAACGGCGAAAGCTGTGACCGCTTGACCTGTGACGTCACAACCTGATTACGATCTCGCTGAAATGCCTGTTGTGACGTCCAAATGTCAGCGACATCACGCTAGAACTCCCACAGTTGGGTGAATCTTTTGTAACAACACCCGACGTCATAGACTATTCAATTCAATTCAATTCAATTCTTTATTGCATACACCCATACAAGGTAGTGCAAAGATATAACATATATATATAACATATAAATAATAGACAGATTCAGTTGGATATGTACAACGTTTTAAGTTCGTAACTTCTTGCAATGATAAACATAACCACAGACTATGACGTTTACGGCGCAATCGTAATCAGGTTGTGACGTCATGCACCAGAGGTCACGGCTCCAATACATTTTCCCCCACATGTGTGCTATTCGTGTCCTAAAACCCACTTCAACGATTTTATTCGAGAAAAAAATACTAATTTGTTGTTTGGGACACTACTGGATATGTTTTAATGCAAAGTAGTATAGAGTCATTTGGTATAACCTTTAACATTTGATGTCAACCCATATTCAAAGTGTTAATGCATGGACACAAAATATCTTTTCTTTACTTTGTTTCTTTACTCGAAGTTGCGGTGAAAGGGATATTAAGGCTGGACATATGCAGGGGTCAAAATATTCAAAATAATTTACCTGTCACTCAAGACAGGTGGCCAAAATGTTTACCTGTCATCTTTAAGAATTACCTGAACATGCAATCGTAACATGAACATGTAACTCGAGATTAATGACAAAGTTAGATGTTGCAAGACACTAATAAATTAATGACACCTTGTTTACTTGCACTTATTAGCAGGTGTTTTGAATGAATTTTGTTGAAGATATATTTTGAACACCAAAACAAAATTATTGGCTACCTGTCAATAGAGACAGGTACTTTGTTTCTCTACCTGTCTCTTTCAAAAAATACCTGTCAGAGACAGGTAAACCGGTGTAAATTTCGACCCCTGATATGGAATGCTGCAGTAATCTTTATGAATAAGTGGGGGCCCTGGGGGGGGGGGGATGTGGTTTAATGTAACACTCAAAGTTATTTCACCAATATAGTTACAACCAGTTTGAACTCGGAAGCCGGAGTATCCGGAGTGAACCATCAGCCGTCGGCGAGTAACAGGCAGACTTTCACACATGCACCAGCGGGGCTCGAACACAGGCCGTTTCAGCAGTGTGGGGCTAGCGATCACCAATCAGCCACTGAGGCCCCCCCCCCCATGAATAGGTTATTGGATTATCATGGATGGTAAAGCTTTCTGATAACTGGACAGTTTGCATGTTAGGACAACCTGGAAATTACAATATACATTGCTATGAAAAGCACCAGGCTAAAAATTGTTATTCCAATCGAACTGTTAGTGTTACTCGCAGAAGTCTGGAGCCATTTACTTGAGGGATTATTATCTGGATTTGCAAATATTACCTTCTGATAGTTCATTGCAAGTCTGCAGTTCCTCACAGAGCCCACCGCTCTCTTCACTCTTGTGACATCTTTGCGATCTTCAATATGTTTGGTACATATCGGCTTTGTTAGAAGTTTCGATCCCGTGTCCTCTGAATATAGCATCGCAAATTCTTGATCAATCTGAAAATGAATATGTACATTGTATTTACATAAATATTAAAACTCTTTGCCCCATGTTGACGCCATTTGACACCCCGTTCTAAACCATACAGGCTTTCTAGGCTGCCCCAGACCTTTTTGGTGATCACCTGTAAATTGTCGGGTACAAATCTATTGGAGGGCTGGGGTCAAAGGTTTATTATTTTCTTTAATTATTTTTACAGTGACCAATAATTTAGCATGTTTAATATTTTCTGAAATAAAATATTATTTAATGAAGTTAATTAATTAATTTATTACATAAGGCGTCAAATGGCGTCATCATGGACTAGGAAGGGGCGTCAAATGGCGTCACCATGGGGCAATGGTAGTAAGCCTCCATGGGGCAAAGAGTTAATTGACAATTGACTGGATAGGACTGTCTGATGGAAATCAACGAAGCAATACTTGATTCCACTGTGACCGAGTATATAAAAAAATTTCCAATTGCCTGAAGGCAGGGTTGTCCTGCATGCGTATTTCAACAGAAGAAGTCACAAGAAGAACAAGAATGCGATCCTCCCACAGACCTGCACGCCGAATCAAACAGGTTGGGGAAAATACCTTGATCGAGGTATTATACCTTGATCTATGGGAACACCTCGATCAAGTTATAGGCATATACCTCGATGGGTATAGGGCTACATGTATGTCAGCTTCAGTTTTTATATATATTTATGGAAAATGCGAACATCCCCACATACCCCGGACTGCATGGATCTTTCAACAGCATCTATGGCTTCATTGTTGGAATGTTCCATGATTTCCATCAACTTATTGCTTCGTTTTATGCGACTATGTAACCATTCAAATTAGCCACTCTAAGTCTAATATTTACAAAATGAAACATGGCTTCAAATGACATATTCGGTGAAATTCATTGAAAATAGCATGGGATTGCATACTTCGATCTCAAAGTCATATCCAAGTTGCATGAATGTAGATGCACAATTTCCTAGCATGCACACACATGGCAGGGTCATAATGCCCAGAGCAGAGGTCTGTTTTTATGTGCACATGCTAGCAGTTTAGATTATGTGTCTTGCTAGCAGTTTAGATTATGTGTCTGTCAGTTTAATTTGATTTATTAACTAGGCCTAGCCTCTCAAATCCTGCAATTTGTGTATGACCTTTACATGGAAATATGCCACCACATGCCATTTTCATTTAGAAAATATATTTCACCGAAGATGTCATTTGAAGCAAGGTTTCATTTTTGAAATTTTGAAGTGGCTAATTTGAATGATTAGTACGTCGCATAAAACGAAGCAATAAGTTGCTGTGAAAATCATGGAACAATGAAGCCATAGATGCTATTGAAAGATCCATGCACTCTGGGGTACGTGTGGATGTCCCTTTTTGATAAATATATAAAAACTGAAGTTGACATAGCCCTACACTCCAACGAGGTATTGGCCTCAAGCATGTCAAGGTGTTTTCCGCAACCTTTAAATAATAAAGACTTTAGGTATGCGAGCAGGGAAAGACATATATGTTCAGTGGTAGGGCAGTCAGGGCTCGAAATTCCCACAAGCCCGGCAGCCCGTGGCTGGTGAATTTAGAACTTGTCTGGTTGAATTTAGTTCTGAAGCTAGCTAACCAGCCACTCTGTAATTCAAGAATTTCAGCTCAGTGTAATGAAATATACCAGCCCGATGGTCTAGCAAAGTTTTATGGTAAATTCATGCCCTGCTTGTTTTTTCATGGAAATCCGATTCCCGTCAGCACTCCCGCAAAATAATTTACGGGAATCCAACAGATTCCCATAAAATAATAGCAATCTGCATAGAAATGATAGCATTGGATTCTCGTGGATTCCCATAGAGCTGGGTTGCGAGAATCTACATGTATTTGAATTCCCGTGAATCTTAGTATTAAAAAAAAATGGTAAAATCCCGAGCGGGATTCGAACCAGCGACCCAGAGAGTAATGCACCTAACAGCTAGCACTATATGTCGGCGATCTAAACCACTCCGCCATCGAGCTTCCCACAAATTAGAAGGTAGCAGACCGGCAGTATTGAAAGCGAACACAGATTACCCCTACGATGATCGTAATGACATAGCTTCCATATAGCTGAATACATACGAAGCTTTATTTTCTGTGGCTTAAAAAGTGATCGTAAAACAGTATTTTTTTGAGTCGACCAATTTTCAGCACTAGAATCTGTGCTAGACTAAGACAGTGTAATTAATCCCAGAACTAACGAAAATAATGTTATATCATCACTTTCTAAATGACAAAGGAATATATCTTCCTATACAGTTCCTGTCAAATGTAGAAGATGACACTGTCATTTACTGGAAATGACGCGAGTTCGCTGCCATTTCACTGTGAACATTAGTTCGCACATAGGGAGGGGCGGTCGAAGGAAACCAATGACTGCGCCCCGTGTCACATGACATAAACACATCTGTCGAAATGGGATTGTCGTCTGACTTGCGTGGAATGAACATGATAGTCATCAATCATGCTACCTATATTGGTCGGCGATAAAATGGACTTCCCGTGTGATGAAAACTAGAAGTATATACCCCGGAAAGCAATTAAAAAAAATAAAAAATACTTCCAACTACACCAAGAAGTAGAAATTTTGACAGACAAATTAAACTTCCCCCACACATAAGCAATCCACATAGAAAGTCACCACATGCTCTGAACGCGCGCACGTGAGAGGTGCACGAGATTTGATCTGTACGAGAACCGATCCAGAACCCGTAATTATTCACGAAAATTGTATAATAATGACGCCTGTAATTTCTCATTTTTTCCGGGGCTCTTACTGCAGGGTCAACACACTCATACTTCACTCCTTGGCAAACTGAAAAAAAAATGAGAGGTTCTTTGTCACGCCCCCCCCCCCCCTCCCAGGCACCAACACATATTTGTTCATTCAATTACATCGGATGTGTTATGTTACCACCCATGACAATTTAAACATAATAGTATGGGGATTTTCCAGATCTCCGTTTAATCATAATTTACTAGGTAATCACAGATCGGAACTGAGGATAATCCGAAAGGCCTAAATGTTCACATTTCAGCTTTCTCGGTTCGGTTGCACTCGGTGACTCGCTCGATGATGGTGCGAACAAGGATTGCCAACACCCGAATCAGAGTGCCGGAAAGGAGAAGAGCATCAAGATCAACAATAACAACAAGTTAATAATGTGTAACGAAAGTGCAGGTTGACAACGACCCCTTGGGATGGATCCCCTTTAATAAATCACTGCTTGTGATTGACATGTGACTATATGTGAAATCGGAAAGTTACATTGTGTTTATGTGTGCGGTTCACTTACCTGGTGGAATCCAACGCTGTAATTTTCCTAGAATGACCTATAATAATCCGGGAGACGGACAATGCCTCGAAATCCCGGTGAAGTTATCTCAAACGATCAGTCGGGACGGAGAAAGGGGCCCTGGTGAGCTACTCGCTTCGCTGTGGATGACGTCGGTCAGGAATCCGGAAGTCGGTTCCAGTGAATATGCAGATTAGGGACAGTGAACTTTGCGGTCATCGTATGAATTAACTAGAGGGAGTTGGAAGCTGAGATTTACCAGTGACGTCCAGTATGAATTATGGTTTGTTCATCCATAGCCATATTTATCCAGCGAAGTCCAGATAAACTGATCGGGAAGTGTTGTGAGTGACAATAAAGAGGGCGCTGTCACTTTCGACGTCTGTCCCTACCTTTATCCACAGAAGAGCGGTAGCCCTATATAAGCCGGACTCCCGCTGAAACGAGGCAGACCAGCGGAAACATCGAGGTGAGAGCACACGCCATATCATTTGGGGAGAAGAAATCCAATACATTGCCGGGCCGGAGAAAGGCCGCCGCCGAATTGGAGAAGTACCGCCGCCGAATTTGTACCGCCGCCGAATTAGTGCCGCCGCCGGGCCGTGACCAGGCCACCGAATATTATAACATAGTAGCATTCATTACACACACTTACATTCACATGTCCGGGCTGTGTTTACTCTGCTTCGATCTCTATCCGCCTTCAACCGTATTGCACAGTTGAACGGATATTGCGCTGGAAGTTAAGAGTATAGACACTTATCGCCAATGGTTATTCTTATTCTCTACCGTACGCTAGTACGGGCTCAGCTCTGGGAATTAACTAACGGCGTTAGTGTCGAAAGCATGGCCATACATTAGCCGCATCTCTCCTTGCCTTCAACCGTATCGCACAGTTGTTCAGGGATTGCGCTGTGGTTAGTGTATCTATTAAGCTGTATCCGGTAAGGGATGCGAGTCCCTGTGAAGAGGATATAGCTAAACCAAACCATACACAGTTCCTACATAAACAATTATCCATGCACACATGTACTTAATACACAACCTACGGGTTGAAATACATTCACGCTAACACCCACAAGCTATAGCTTCGAGCCTATAGCTTGATATATATACACCTACCCAGTTAATAGTACGATGAACGATTATCCATTCACGCCTCCATAAGCATGGTCTCTCACCACCCTGTACATATATTGAGTAATTCACGGCCAATGATAGATATAAATTATATAGAGGGGGAATCCTAGACCTGATGCCCATCTATTGCGGAAGACCCTGCAGTAGTATACAGAGAGGGTTCAAGGGTCAACTGACCATACAGTAGTATAGAAGGAGGGTTCCTATACCAGTTGACCATACAGTAGTATAGAAGGAGGGTTCCTATACCAGTTGATCATATAGTAGTATAGAAGGAGGGTGCCGATTCCAGGTGCCCATACAGTAGTATAGGAAGAGGGTTACTAGACGAGGTGCCTGCCTATCCACCGTGTGTTATTGATGTCCGATCCTATGTGGACCGTGTAGCCGTGAACTCTAGCCTTGATGATTCATCCTTGGAGCCGGGCCGCGGAGTGAGTCGCCGTGAGCGGGGTCGCTGAAGCCTGGGGGTGTATTCCTACGAGGGGTGCCGTCTGCTGCTGTGGTGAGCCGTGCAGTTGAATAGTCCTGCGGTGTTACAGAGAGACGGGCCGGTGCCGTAGAAGCCTTTGTACTGTGATAGTACTGTCGTGCCCAGGCCGTCCGCATCCATTGACGGTTATCAACGCTTGGAGGGGCTTAGTCGTGTAAGACGAGACACGACGACGACGAGAAGTCCATACCACCCGAGGGAGGAAGACCGGGGGAAGGAAGACACACGTCGGACATAACCACGGAGGGGCCTAGTCGTGTAAGACGAGACACGACGCAGTGTTCATCCATACGGGAGTGAACGAAGACCTGGGCAAGGAAGCTAGACGCTGGACCTTACCACATATATATGGGGAAGGACGATAGACGCTGGATCCTACTGCAAAGCCCTGGGGAAGGAAGATAGAAGCTGGACCCATCCACGAGAGAACCGGTCGTGACCAGACTGTGGCTGTGACCAGGCCTGCTCGCGTTATAGCTAGGGCTATATATATTTTGTATATATTTTCTATTGAACTTCGGTTGATGATAACTATAAGAGTACAGATAATTCATAGAGTAGGGATCTTCTTTGCAGGGATTGTACGCTACCACGATTTGAATCCTGTATACCTGCTCAAAGAATTATATGTCAGTATTGCATTAATTTGCTTTGGTTGTCATTACAGGTCTTCCTTTCCAACCTCCTTGATCCAGACAAGGTGACAGGTTGAATCGAACTCCCTCGTTGGCCAGGATCAGTGCCCGAGTGCGTTCCCAGTAGCCTGACAGTTTGTCTTGGGGACCCTGCGCACTCTGTGGATCTGAAACATCCATTATCCCACGTTATAGAAGTAGAAACGTTTCAACTGGTGGCAGCGGTGGGATGGCCAACACCTGGGAGACGAAGGAAAGGAGACCAAGCCTGGCGGATAGAAAAGATCCGGCCCAGACAACCATGAATATGACTGGAGATTTCGGCGCCAAGTTGCGACAGTGGGAAGCCATGAGCCAACCACCTGACGGAAGAGGAGCCCAACGAAAGTTTTCCACGAGTCCTCGGGAACGACGTGACACGGGAGGAGATGTAGGTTCCCGGCGATCGACTACAGCTACTCGAGCCTCTGGAAATCTTCTTGACTTGTCCACGCAAGAACTGGAATCGGAGCTGTTGACACCACCGGCCGACCAGACGCCACGACCTTCAGCGGAGATGTCTACCGAAGATCGACTGAGGGGGCGCGAGCCAGCAGATGAACAGCCTGACGTTGATCTAAGACGAGAGGTGGAAGACCAGCGTAATGTCTCAAATGCATTATGTACAGCGGTGACCGCCATGATGGAACAGATGTCGACGATACTGGGAAATCAAAGTGCCAGTGAGGAGATGACTCCACCGAAGGCAGAAGATTGCACTCATTCTGGGCCGGCCGGACTGGAACGGGGTCGAGACGGAGCCGCATCGGGGACGACGTCGAGGCGAGATGAGTCACCGCCAAGAAGACGCGGGGACGAACCACCTTCAGTTTCGGGGGACCACCCGTTACAGACGTCCACGCCCATGGGGGAACCTAGACGGCCGAAGACGGCGACGGTGAAGGCCGCTACCTACGATGGTACCACGCCATGGGGGGATTATTTGGCTCACTTCGGCCATTGCGCCGTGATCAATGGATGGACCTACCAACAGCAGGGTCAATACCTAGCCGTCGCTTTAAGGGGGTCAGCGCAAAAGGTGTTAGCCAGCCTTAAGTCTGCACCAGGAAGTACCGACTACGACCGCTTGAAGGAAGCCTTGGAGAAGCGCTTTGCCCCACCAAATCAGATGGATATGTACAAGGCACAGCTGAGGTCTAGACACCGCGAGAGGGAAGAAGATCTTCCGGGCCTGGCTCAAGCACTAATCCGCCTGGCACAGCTGGCCTATCCCGACGCCGGAGACGATGTTCAGGATACCCTAGCCAAGGACCAGTTCCTGGACGCCATCGGTGACGAGTTGAGGTTTCAGGTCTGGCAAACTAGGCCTAAAACCTTGGATGCGGCAGTACATGCGGCCGTGGAACTGGAGGCATTCAAGATCTCCCAGCGTCGGAAACCCTGGCCGACAGCCAAGTCAACTGCCCCGGGAGAGGAAGATAAGGCAGCCGCACCCCCTGAAGAGGATGAGACGGAGAATCAACGGTTGAGGGAAGAAGTAAAGAGGTTAATGGAGGTGATTAAGAAGAACAGCGAACCACCAAGACCAAAACGGCCAGGACGATACCAGTCGAGATGGGGACATAGACGTGACCATCAACAACCATACGGCGGCCATGATCGAACATCAGGATGCTGGTCATGCGCAAAAGACGGGCATTACCGTGTGAATTGTCCAGAGTTGCGCAGGCCGGATGATCATCAACCCCCAAGACAACCGAAACCTCCCCCGAAACCTCCTACGGTGAATAACTCTGGTGGGGCCGGATTGTATCTCCCGGCCAAGATGGGATCCGTAGGATTGTGGTGCTGCGTCGACACAGGTGCATCAGTTTCTCTTCTGAACGTGCGGGTGTACAACCAGCTGAGTCCCCGACTTAGGCCGGCATTGAGAAGTCCCTCCTTTGCGTCCATTCGTATGGCCGATGGTACGTGTATGCCACTACAGGGTGAAGCAGACTTTAAGGTCACGATAGATGGGACTACCCGGACTCAGACGATGATTGTTGGGACACTGACCGTGGATGCCCTCCTGGGTTATGATTTCCTGAGTACCCACTGTACTGCGATTGATACGGAGAAGCACCAGGTGAAGTATGGCGGCCGATGTATCCAGTGTGAGGTCGTGGGGAGCCACGAATGCCATCGGGTGTCTGTAACGGAGACTTTTACTATACCAGCTGGAGCTGAGGCAGTGGTGACGGGGACCGTCCGAGGTGCTCTACCGGGGGAGGTCGGAATGGTGGAAAATATCATTGGGTTCACACAGAAGACTGGAACCATGGTGGCCAGAGCCCTGGCCGAAGTTGACCGTGACCATGAAGTTACCCTGCGGTTCCTTAACCTGTCCACTGACCCTGCCATAATACAAGCCGGCACTCTGTGTGGTAGTTTGACTGAAGTGGAGGTAGTAGATAATTCAGCTCCACTTACTGCAGAGCCTTTGAGCCAGCATGGTCCAGCCTCTGGTGAAGCAACGGTGCCAACCCCAAGATGTCCACCGCACCTACGGGCCTTAGTACAACAGTCCAGTGAGGGATTGGAAGTTGAGAGAGCTTTAGCTGTAGAAGACTTGGTTACTCGCTTCACCCACTTGTTCGCCAAGGATGACAGTGATTTGGGGCGAACAACGATGGTGCAACATCATATCAAGACGGGGAATGCGCCACCTATCCGGATTCCTCCACGACGTCCGCCCCTTCATGCCCGTGGAATAATAGACGACCAGGTTGAAGACATGCTGCTAGCGGGGAGTCATTGAGCCATCTAATGGGCCTTGGTCTGCTCCGGTTGTCCTGGTACGGAAGAAGGATGGGAAAATGCGATTCTGCGTTGATTACCGAGCCCTCAACAAAGTAACGGAGAAAGATGCCTACCCCCTGCCGAGAATCGACGATTCCCTGGATTCTCTGTCTGGTGCCTGCTGGTGGAGTACGCTCGACCTGATGTCGGGGAACTGGCAGGTCGAAGTAGCCCCGGAAGACAGATGTAAGACCGCCTTTGCCACTCGACGGGGCCTGTACCAATTCCGGGCCATGCCTTTCGGGCTTGGTAATGCTCCAGGAACCTTCGAGCGATTAATGGAGGCAGTTTTGGCAGGCTTCCATTACGAGACGTGCTTAGTGTACCTCGACGACATAATCGTTTTTGGCCGGACCTTCGAGGAGATGATCCAACGACTGGAGGGAGTCTTCCAGAGGCTGCAACAACACGGCCTGAAATTGAAGCCCTCGAAATGCGTCATCGGGAAACGACAGGTCCTTTACCTGGGTCATATAGTGACGCAAGACGGGATTGGTACCGACCCGGAGAAGATTCGGGCTGTACGAGAGTGGCCGACGCCTGTCTCCCAAACGGATGTCAGAAGTTTTCTTGGCCTGTGTGGGTACTACCGGCGTTTTATACGGGATTTTGCGACTGTAGCAGCCCCTCTTCATCGACTGACGGAGAAGAAGGCGGTATTTATGTGGGATGATACAGCCCAGACGGCATTCGACCACCTAAGACAGAAGCTGACGACTGCACCTATGTTAACGATGCCGGACTTCCGACAGCCCTTTATCATGGACACAGATGCCAGCAATTTCGGCATTGGGGTCGTCCTGTCCCAGGAGATCAACGGGGAGGAGAAGGTCGTAGCCTATGCCAGCAGGGTGCTGTCCAAAACAGAACGTGCCTACTGTGTGACTAGAAGGGAACTTCTGGCTGTCGTGTACTTTGTCAAGTACTTTCGGCATTATCTGTTTGGCCGAAAATTTCTACTGCGCACTGACCATGGGTCCCTGAGGTGGTTAATGCGGTTTAAAGAACCGGAGGGACAATTGGCTCGCTGGATACAAGCTCTTGGAGTCTACAACTTTGAAATCCAGCATCGACCCGGACGGAAGCACGGAAACGCTGAAGCCATGAGCCGAATCCCGTGCAAGCAGTGTGGACGATCAGGGTCCGAGGTCCAGGAAGCTGCCCGTGTCACGGAGATCGTACCGCCGACTGCAGACTTCAGTCAAGCTCAGGCCGCGGACCCAGACTTGCAGCCTGTCCTGGAGTGGGTAAAGAAAGGCAGTCGACCCGCCAGGCAGGACATCAGTCAATATGGGCCCGTAACTAAGACCCTGTGGGGTGCCTTCGATCTACTGGAGATGAGTGGAACCTTGCTTGTGCGGAGATGGGTGAATGCTCGGGGAGAAGTGAAACGACGGCTTCTGGTGGTCCCTCGCTCCCTCAGACGGAAAGTCTTGAAAGAGTGTCATGACAGTGTAACCGGTGGTCACCTTGGGGTGAAGAAAACCTTGGCAAAAGTGAGACAGGCGTACATGTGGCCTGGTCTACAGACCGATGTTCGGCAATGGTGCCGGAGTTGCGACGTTTGTAATCGCAGGAAGTTGGCAGGACGGAAGCCCAGAGGTCCTCATCGCGGTCAGATGACCGGAAGTCCAGGAGACAGAGCAGCTGTTGATATTCTCGGACCATTGGCAGAAACCGGTCAGGGAAACCGATACGTAGTCGTCATCGGAGACTATTTCACCCGTTGGGTGGAAGCTGTAGCCTTACCCAATCAGGAAGCCACGACGGTTGCCCAAGCTGTCGTGGACCACTTCGTGACCCGATTTGGCGTACCAATGGCAATCCACTCTGACCAGGGACGTCAGTTTGAAAGCAGAGTATTCCAGGGGATGTGCCGCATACCCGGAATGAGAAAAACGAGGACTACACCCTATCACCCCCAGTCGAACGGCATGATTGAACGGTTCAATCGGACCTTAGCCCAGATGTTGCATGCCAGCATTGACCGTCACCCGGACGACTGGGACCTTCACATTCCGTTGGTGCTGATGTCATACCGTGCCACCGTGCATGAGACGACGGGATATTCCCCAAACATGATGGTGTTTGGGAGGGAAATCGCCTTGCCGTCGCACCTGACTTTGGGAGCGCCTCCGAAACAGCAGGTAGAGCCGACGCAGTGGGTCGAAGATCTCCGGGATGAGATGGCTGAGATCCACGAGTTTGCCCGAGAGACTACGAAGAAGAGCTTGAGGCGGCAGAACGTATCTACGATACGAGGGCTTTTCCTCACAAGTACAAGCCTGGTGATCAGGTTTACCTGTATATTTCCGCCACTAAACGTGGGGAGATCCGGAAACTACGAGACCGGTGGGGAGGACCTTATACTGTGAAAGAAGCCCTGACTGATGTGACATATCGCATCGCCGACGAGGCTGGTGGCCTCCGTGTAGTCCATCATGATCTTCTTAAGCCCTTCTACCCCAGAGAGACGTCGGATAGTGAGACCACTGAGTCTACAGAGAATGATGGTGACGTCGAGTCTGAGAATGACTCGGAGCCCGCGACGGTCTTTCCATATCCGGTGGAGCATCCAGCCGTAGTGAGATCTCCAGCACATCGGCAGACGAGGAGTGGACGGAGAACCCGTCGTCCTCCAAGATTGGCAGATTACGAGGTTGGATTACCGCCGGATCCTCCTGTTGAAGACGAGTCGCCACTTCCGGAAGAGCAGATGGCCTTGCCGGAGAGGTGGAGTCCTCCGCGAACGACTCGTGGACGTCGTATCCAGCGACTGAGGCGCTTTAATGACTACATTTTAGCCTGTCAGTGGACAGGAGATGCACGACCGTATGGTCGGAGAAATACGGTTGATGACCGTGATCGTCGAGGGATGACCTGTGGTGCAGGTCCGACCTCCAAGTACCCCTGTGGACGACGAACACAGGATGGGCGATTCTGAGGCTTTACTGCCTCAGATGCATGATGCATGACTCCAGCAACAGACAGCTGTGGGCCTGCTGTGGACCTGATGTCCATTGCAGGTGACGACGACTTGGCCAGAAAGTCAAGAATTACAAGCGTCTAGTCCGTCATTCATAATCCAGCCGTCGTCCATTAGAGAATATCCGCGTCCATAATCCAAAGACCTATTCCATTTCCATATAACAGTATTAGCACCAAATTCAAAAAGTACTACAAAACACAAAGGCTTGTTTCCTGCAAGAGAGAAGCGGTCAACAATTTTCAATGATGCCGGCAAGACATCATGATGTTCCAAAATATCAAATCCGTATCGCTGATCAGTATTCTTAATCCATAATATTCGTTATAAGTGTCATCTAAAAATGATGTACCTCAATCACGCTTTGATTGTGACTGTTCATATGAGTACCATGATGATCTTGAAGTACATGGGCTCATACGGCCCCTAGCCCCGGGTTAAGCGGAATTAGACACATGTTACGAAACGTAGCGCCATAGATCTTGCACGCTACGTTCGTATTTTGCTATCAGCATGCGATATGTATCGCCAAATTTGAGAAACTTTTGAGTGGAGGCGCTTGGTGGAATAGCCCTGTTTTATGTTTCTGTAACAATGTTCTGTGACGTTGATTAAAATCATCACATTTAACACAGGATCTAGCAAATGCTACTAAGCGAGATATGTATACGCCATATGCAGGTCCCACTGGAATATTACTATCCAGAAAGGGATAGTTTACGATGTCGAAATTGTAATCATCTCTTTTGTCACCGTCGTCCTGTAATTCTGTTGTATATACGCTGTACATATGTTCTGTTCTGCACACCCGTGCTGCTGGTAGCGTGACGAGAGCCATGACGAGGGCGTCATGATTTTCGAAGGCGGGGGTAGTGTAACGAAAGTGCAGGTTGACAACGACCCCTTGGGATGGATCCCCTTTAATAAATCACTGCTTGTGATTGACATGTGACTATATGTGAAATCGGAAAGTTACATTGTGTTTATGTGTGCGGTTCACTTACCTGGTGGAATCCAACGCTGTAATTTTCCTAGAATGACCTATAATAATCCGGGAGACGGACAATGCCTCGAAATCCCGGTGAAGTTATCTCAAACGATCAGTCGGGACGGAGAAAGGGGCCCTGGTGAGCTACTCGCTTCGCTGTGGATGACGTCAGTCAGGAATCCGGAAGTCGGTTCCAGTGAATATGCAGATTAGGGACAGTGAACTTTGCGGTCATCGTATGAATTAACTAGAGGGAGTTGGAAGCTGAGATTTACCAGTTACGTCCAGTATGAATTATGGTTTGTTCCTCCATAGCCATATTTATCCAGCGAAGTCCAGATAAACTGATCGGGAAGTGTTGTGAGTGACAATAAAGATGGCGCTGTCACTTTCGACGTCTGTCCCTACCTTTATCCACAGAAGAGCGGTAGCCCTATATAAGCCGGACTCCCGCTGAAACGAGGCAGACCAGCGAAAACATCGAGGTGAGAGCACACGCCATATCATTTGGGGAGAAGAAATCCAATACATTGCCGGAGAAAGGCCGCCGCCGAATTGGAGAAGTACCGCCGCCGAGTTTGTACCGCCGCCGAATTAGTGCCGCCGCCGGGCCGTGACCAGGCCGCCGAATATTATAACATAGTAGCATTCATTACACACACTTACATTCACATGTCCGGGCTGTGTTTACTCTGCTTCGATCTCTATCCGCCTTCAACCGTATTGCACAGTTGAACGGATATTGCGCTGGAAGTTACGAGTATAGACACTTATCGCCAATGGTTATTCTTATTCTCTACCGTACGCTAGTACGGGCTCAGCTCTGGGAATTAACTAACGGCGTTAGTGTCGAAAGCATGGCCATACATTAGCCGCATCTCTCCTTGCCTTCAACCGTATCGCACAGTTGTTCAGGGATTGCGTTGTTGTTAGTGTATCTATTAAGCTGTATCCGGTAAGGGATGCGAGTCCCTGTGAAGAGGATATAGCTAAACCAAACCATACACAGTTCCTACATAAACAATTATTCATGCACACATGTACTTAATACACAACCTACGGGTTGAAATACATTCACGCTAACACCCACAAGCTATAGCTTCGAGCCTATAGCTTGATATATATACACCTACCCAGTTAATCGTACGATGAACGATTATCCATTCACGTCTCCATAAGCATGGTCTCTCACAACCCTGTACATATATTGAGTAATTCACGGCCAATGATAGATATATATAGAGGGGGAATCCTAGACCTGATGCCCATCTATTGCGGAAGACCCTGCAGTAGTATAGAGAGAGGGTTCAAGGGTCAACTGACCATACAGTAGTATAGAAGGAGGGTTCCTATACCAGTTGACCATACAGTAGTATAGAAGGAGGGTTCCTATACCAGTTGATCATATAGTAGTATAGAAGGAGGGTGCCGATTCCAGGTGCCCATACAGTAGTATAGGAAGAGGGTTACTAAACGAGGTGCCTGCCTATCCACCGTGTGTTATTGATGTCCGATCCTATGTGGACCGTGTAGCCGTGAACTCTAGCCTTGATGATGCATCCTTGGAGCCGGGCCGCGGAGTGAGTCGCCGTGAGCGGGGTCGCTGAAGCCTGGGGGTGTATTCCTACGAGGGGTGCCGTCTGCTGCTGTGGTGAGCCGTGCAGTTGAATAGTCCTGCGGTGTTACAGAGAGACGGGCCGGTGCCGTAGAAGCCTTTGTACTGTGATAGTACTATCGTGCCCAGGCCGTCCACATCCATTGATGGTTATCAACGCTTGGAGGGGCTTAGTCGTGTAAGACGAGACACGACGACGACGAGAAGTCCATACCACCCGAGGGAGGAAGACCGGGGGAAGGAAGACACACGTCGGACATAACCACGGAGGGGCCTAGTCGTGTAAGACGAGACACGACGCAGTGTTCATCCATACGGGAGTGAACGAAGACCTGGGGAAGGAAGCTAGACGCTGGACCTTACCACATATATCTGGGGAAGGACGATAGACGCTGGATCCTACTGCAAAGCCCTGGGGAAGGAAGATAGAAGCTGGATCCATCCACGAGAGAACCGGTCGTGACCAGACTGTGGCTGTGACCAGGCCTGCTCGCGTTATAGCTAGGGCTATATATATTTTGTATATATTTTCTATTGAACTTCGGTTAATGATAACTATAAGAGTACAGATAATTCATAGAGTAGGGATCTTCTTTGCAGGGATTGTACGCTACCACGATTTGAATCCTGTATACCTGCTCAAAGAATTATATGTCAGTATTGCATTAATTTGCTTTGGTTGTCATTACAGGTCTTCCTTTCCAACCTCCTTGATCCAGACAAGGTGACAGGTTGAATCGAACTCCCTCGTTGGCCAGGATCAGTGCCCGAGTGCGTTCCCAGTAGCCTGACAGTTTGTCTTGGGGACCCTGCGCACTCTGTGGATCTGAAACATCCATTATCCCACGTTATAGAAGAAAATTAACAAAATAACAACAACCAAACTTACCGAAACGGCACGTTGAATTTTCCCACACACATGGGCAGGCTCATGCTTCCCAGCAATGGCAGAAGTATCACGTGAAGCAAGAGCCAATCAAATTACTCACTGTCTCCGCGCGCCACCGTGCATGGCGCGAAAATAACACAACATTGTTTAGATGTTGTTAAAATCCGAAGAGTCTTTAAGATTATGACACTTTAAATGTTATAACACTAGTATTCAACATTTTAAAGTGTTGTATTGAGTATAACACTTAGAAAATGTTACCATTACAACACTTGTGTTTTAAGAGTGTAATTATAGACCATATGCGATGTATTGTAATATAACGACAAAAAATATTTAAACAAAATGAGCCTTATCATGAAATGTGTTCGCCTAATTTGGACTTAAATATGAAGAGAGCCTTTGATGGAAGGCAATACTGATCGTAGCACTGAATAGAGGTGCTTTTTCCAGTGCTTTTTCCTGGATAATCATAATTGAATTAGTTATATCATGTAGATGCTTTATCGATATGAACTTTATAATTTTTCCCAGGAATACCGTTATATTTTGAAGAAAACAACAGGACCGACAAGAGACCAGGTTTTCTTGGTCTCGTTATTTCTTAAAACTACGATGGGCATACATAGTGAACTGCAGGACATAATGTTTTCATATGAATGAGGTTGGCGAAGACATTTACTTCTACAAATATGTAGAAATTTTCAATTGTATATTGGTCATATCCTTGACAATAGTAATTAGCAGACGTCGGAAGGCAACGATGTTTCTAGAAACTAGAGACATACCGAAATATACGTATTTCCTCGATACCTATTCACCCGAACTAAATGTTAGTGGCGGGATGATCATCCGGTGACTGGAAGATTGATGAGATCGACGACCTTGTTTCCGTAAGAAGGAAGTTACTACCGCCATAGCACAAGTGTCAGACAGATAACTGAGCAGCTTGTTAAAAGGGGACATTTACAGTCACACAACAGTTGACACGCGAGTTTGTTCCATCTCCGCGAAGAGCCAACGAGACGATCATGAAAAGCTATTACGGTATACTGCTTGCTGCGCTTTCGAAGAATAAAAACAAACGTAAAGTACAGTAGATACACAACAATCTCTATGGATTGGAGCGATATGCATGAGGTGGGGAAATCTGACGACGTCTGGCGACAAACAAGCAAACATATTACTCTACAGGAAAGCTTCTCCTGGCGTCTCACATAACCCGGATCGCGTTTGAGAGTCGCATAAACTACAATATTAAAGGGAAACGCATTTCACTGTCACATAACATTCACAACGGTTCTATCATTTAGAGATATGAACTCCTTCGTGACTGCAAGCAGGATTGTTTCTACAGTGCCATTAAACGGTACCTTAAAAAGCAGATTTTGTTCCCCTGTACTTGTATATTTGAAGATAAACGAGTATGTTATGGACTCGAGATCTTTTCCCAGAAAATTCTTGAAAATATTCCAGTTGAATCGAATCAATTGTATAGAAGGCATTGTTTTAACTTATATAATAATTTATATGTTTTTCTCCGAAATATATTAAAACTGGACATCCTAATTCTGGACATTTACATCTCCGAAGCCTCTCTCAGATTTTCTAATTTCGTCTCACAAGATATTTTATTGACTTCAAGAGTTGCTTAAGCGTCATCGAAATTTAAACGTTAATATCTTCAAAACGAGTAAAACAGTTTGAGATATGAGAAAATTTGTATTACTTGATGTGTGCAGATCAAATTTCAAAAAGTTTTGGATTGATAACTTAGAAGTTAATAGAAAGCAAAACGAGCAAAAAGAGAAACTGTAACAGGTATTACTGGAAGGCGATTTTTTTTTGGCGGAGTATAATTCTCCTGAAGTCCCGTTTTGTGACGGCAACAGTAATAAAATCCCGAACACATGCATACACATTTGAACACCGTGCAAAATAAAATACACGTGTGCAAACTCAGCATGTAGACGCAACTGCACACGTGTGTATATTTGCATGGAGAGTAAAGAAGTAGTACGATGAGGCGGGATTTAAAAAAAATAAAATGTCCTAAAAAGAACTGTGTTTTAATGTGACGAAAAGAGAGAAAATATATGTATACAATATGTGAAAGTTCTAGCTCGATTGCGTTATATTTTATAGTTATGATATGAAATTAAAATCCGTAGCATGTGCTCTTTCGTTAAAAAATGTCTGAATCAAGTCATTCAAACACACATTTAGACACGAATGACCCCTTGGACAGAAACGTCATTTAACCTGGTTATGTGCTAGATCTCCACTGATGGAAACTTCACTCGGTCCAAGGGGGTCCTTCTTGTCTAAATATATGTTTGAATCACTCGATTTAGACCCCTTTTCGCGAAATAGGACATGCTGCAAATTTCAGTTTTATCATAACGCAATCGAGCTAGAATTTTCAAATATTGTGTACATATATTTTCCCTTGTCGTTACTTTAAAACACAATTATTTATAGGACATTTTATTTTTTGAATCTTAACCGCATCGCGTATAGGCTGAATTCCCGCCTTATCGTACCATCTCCTTTGCATGTGAATGCTAATCAGTTATACCATACAATAAATTTTTGAGAAAACTTATTCAGTAAAGCATTTATGCCTAATATATTCATAAATTATTACCGTCAATCAAAACATTTTTTGTTACCATTGAAATTTTAACCGTATGCCTTTTAACCCTACCTGGGCGGATGGGGGGGGGGGAGGCGGAAAGTACCCCCCTAATGAACTTTTCTCTGCTGTTCCGAAACGGCAAAACCGAGGAGGATGAAATTTGGTGACTTTAAAGCTTATCTTATTGGGGTTATTTTGAGTCTATTTTCATGTACCCCCGGGCAGAGTATGATGGGTAAATTCAAAACGGCAGCCATATGGTATCCGCGAAAGTCGTGTTTTTCAATCTTTTCGCTCCATTTCTTCACATTTTCCTTGCCTAAAAGGCCTTGAAAGTATTTTATTTATTCAAAACTAATTATTCTATATTTTATTTGATTTTTTTTCGAGAGAAAAATCGGGAAAATGAAAATTTCGAAAAATCAACCCCCTAAAGGGCGAAAAATGGCTTCGAGAAGATGACGTCACTGTGACGTCATCATGGCGGCCATCTTGGATTTTTTTTTTACATTTCCCGGTAGAGCTTGAAGCCTTTGACCTTTGAACTGATAGGTTCCATTGTGGTTTGCAGCTTGTTCATCAGTAAAATAAAACATGAGGACGTTTAGTCAAAAATAATCACTAGCATATTTACTAGACACGCGATCGAACAAATGGTGGTTTCTTGAATCTGACGTAGAAAGAAAACATATCTGCTCGTAACGTATTATTTATAATCCAACCCCAGTAATTACGCTAAGGATGCTGTCCAAATGTATTATCATTATCATATTTCATATCACCGATCGTGATTACAGAAAAGCTTTCGTTCATGGATTATATGTCATTCTATATAGGTAAGTAATATAGATAACCGTTAGGGATATGCTTTGCTTTCATTCATATACATTGTTGTAGATGTAGCTGGGTATGGTAAATCTCGATCTCCGGATACTAAATCAAATTTGGCATATCCGAACGTTAGTTCAAAACGATTATGCTCTCCCTGAAGACAAATATGCTATTTCGATATTAAAGAGAATACTACGCTCACCAGCAATACATTTGTTTGTTCTACAAAACGTTATGGTAGTTCAACAGGTTCGATATATACTACACCACTTCCTTAAGAAGACACCAAAGCACTGACATGGAACTATATGAAATACGATACCAATTAACGTCAGTCTGAAAACGGACAGACAGAGACACAGACAGAGACACAGACAGGGAAACGGATAGACAGAGACACAGACAGGGAAACGGATAGACAGAGACACAGACAGGGAAACGGATAGACAGAGACACAGACAGGGAAACGGATAGACAGAGACACAGACAGGGAAACGGATAGACAGAGACACAGACAGGGAAACGGACAGACAGAGACACAGACAGGGAAACGGACAGACAGAGACACAGACAGGGAAACGGATAGACAGAGACACAGACAGGGAAACGGATAGACAGAGACACAGACAGGGAAACGGATTAGACAGAGACACAGACAGGAAACGGATAGACAGAGACACAGGGGAAACGGATAGACAGAGACACAGACAGGGAAACGGATAGACAGAGACACAGACAGGGAAACGGATAGACAGAGACACAGACAGGGAAACGGATGAGACACAGACAGGGAAACGGATAGACAGAGACACAGACAGGGAAACGGATAGACAGAGACACAGGCAGGGAAACGGATAGACACAGACAGGGAAACGGACAGACAGAGACACAGACAGGGAAACGGATAGACAGAGACACAGACAGGGAAACGGATAGACAGAGACACAGACAGGGAAACGGATAGACAGAGACACAGACAGGGAAACGGATAGACAGAGACACAGACAGGGAAACGGACAGACAGAGACACAGACAGGGAAACGGACAGACAGAGACACAGACAGGGAAACGGACAGACAGAGACACAGACAGGGAAACGGATAGACAGAGACACAGACAGGGAAACGGATAGACAGAGACACAGACAGGGAAACGGACAGACAGAGACACAGACAGGGAAACGGATAGACAGAGACACAGACAGGGAAACGGATAGACAGAGACACAGACAGGGAAACGGATAGACAGAGACACAGACAGGGAAACGGATAGACAGAGACACAGACAGGGAAACGGATAGACAGAGACACAGACAGGGAAACGGATAGACAGAGACACAGGCAGGGAAACGGATAGACAGAGACACAGACAGGGAAACGGATAGACAGAGACACAGACAGGGAAACGGATAGACAGAGACACAGACAGGGAAACGGATAGACAAGAGACACAGGCAGGAAACGGATAGACAGAGACACAGACAGGGAAACGGATAGACAGAGACACAGACAGGGAAACGGACAGACAGAGACACAGACAGGGAAACGGATAGACAGAGACACAGACAGGGAAACGGATAGACAGAGACACAGGCAGGGAAACGGATAGACAGAGACACAGACAGGGAAACGGACAGACAGAGACACAGACAGGGAAACGGACAGACAGAGACACAGACAGGGAAACGGACAGACAGAGACACAGACAGGGAAACGGATAGACAGAGACACAGACAGGGAAACGGATAGACAGAGACACAGACAGGGAAACGGACAGACAGAGACACAGACAGGGAAACGGATAGACAGAGACACAGACAGGGAAACGGATAGACAGAGACACAGACAGGGAAACGGATAGACAGAGACACAGACAGGGAAACGGATAGACAGAGACACAGACAGGGAAACGGATAGACAGAGACACAGACAGGGAAACGGATAGACAGAGACACAGGCAGGGAAACGGATAGACAGAGACACAGACAGGGAAACGGATAGACAGAGACACAGACAGGGAAACGGATAGACAGAGACACAGACAGGGAAACGGATAGACAGAGGACACAGACAGGGAAATGGATAGACAGAGACACAAACAGGGAAACGGATAGACAGAGACACACAGGGAAACGGACAGACAGAGACACAGACAGGGAAACGGACAGACAGAGACACAGACAGGGAAACGGACAGACAGACACAGACAGGGAAACGGATAGACAGAGACACAGACAGGGAAACGGATAGACAGAGACACAGACAGGGAAACGGACAGACAGAGACACAGACAGGGAAACGGACAGACAGAGACACAGACAGGGGAAACTTGATAGACAGAGACAGACAGGAAACGGATAGACAGAGACACAGAGACAGGAAACGGATAGACAGAGACACACAGACAGGGAAACGGACAGACAGAGACACAGACAGGGAAACGGATAGACAGAGACACAGACAGGGAAACGGATAGACAGAGACACAGACAGGGAAACGGATAGACAGAGACACAGACAGGGAAACGGACAGACAGAGACACAGACAGGGAAACGGACAGACAGAGACACAGACAGGGAAACGGATAGACAGAGACACAGGCAGGGAAACGGATAGACAGAGACACAGACAGGGAAACGGACAGACAGAGACACAGACAGGGAAACGGACAGACAGAGACACAGACAGGGAAACGGATAGACAGAGACACAGGCAGGGAAACGGATAGACAGAGACACAGGCAGGGAAACGGATAGACAGAGACACAGGCAGGGAAACGGATAGACAGAGACACAGACAGGGAAACGGATAGACAGAGACACAGACAGGGAAAAGAAATTTCGTTCACCACTGATTGATTCAAAGGGTCCCATTGAAAGATACGTTCAGATAGGATAAGAGTGGAATATCCGTAGTATACCATTTGCTCCACCGCTTGTAATTCAGCAAATTGCATTAGCCCAGGCGTATTGTCTTTTACGGAGAAAATCCGTTGCTAGTTAAGCATGTCTCACCGAACGAATCGTTCGATCATGATCGATTCATCTTTACGACAGCACATATACTATCCAGTCTGCAATGTCTTGGGATGTGTTTAGTCTTACAAATTCGGGAGGTCAGTCACAAGCATTCCAATACCTCATTGGAACCCATAGTCGACTGCAACGCCATTAGTCAGTTGAAAACACCAAACATATTTATTCACAAAGTACACCAAACATACATTTCTATGGCATATATGTAGTTAGGCGAATGCCCTCTCACTTCTCAGCTTTTGTCGTGGGCAGGAGCAGTAGCGTCTACGGACAGCTATCCCTTCTACACTCCGATTAACTTCGTATTGTTCGATCAGCACATGCCAGTCATGGCTGATATATAATCGAAGGCTAGTGATTCGTGAACAACACTAACTGTTGGTTATGGTAGTTTCATTATCAACACCGAACTACAGAAATGGTAGCCTATCGATCAACACAATTCAGTTACCAGTTACATAGTTTACGGGCTAGTTTATAGGACTAGTTTACGTGCAACAGCCGTTCATCAAGCGGAACTGAGTATGGGAGCTGTGACGGAACAATCGTATTGATTCTACACGGCCAGAACGAATGCTGTCGTTCTGGCATAGTAGTGTCCATCATAAAATAATAACATCTTATAACACACTCTGTAAAAATTTGAGTGAAATTTTACTCAAGGAAAAGTGGAAATTCCTCCCACTCAAGCACTCGAGTGAAAACTTCCATTCAAGTGAAGTGAATTCCACTCAAGATGAGTGAGTTCAACTTGAGTGGAATCAACTTCACTCAACCTGAGTGATTTATCAACTCAAATTTTTAGTGCTTGAGTGAATTTCAATTGGGGCGAATTTTCAAATGAAATTTCCGCTCAAATTGTTTAGGGAGCAGGCGGATGCAGCTTTGGAACGTTAATCGTTGTATATGGCTGGAAGCAAATTAGCAGGTGCGCATTGTACCTGAGAAGAATACGAACACTGAGAGTCTGTCGCAAATGCATGTGATTCGTCGTAATCACGACAAAAACACATCTAACAACGTAATATATGCATCATCTTGTTGTTACAAGACTTAATTCAGATTAGCCTCGGGTCTAGATTCCCCCTTGGATAATAAAGAAACAAAAATATTTATTCAATTAACATTTGAAATATTAGTATTCCACATCAGACGGAAAGACTAATTATATCCACAAAATAGACGTTATGAGAATTACCTGACTGACCATCAGCTGAATCTCACTAGGATTGCTTACCCGAGGGGATAATAACCACGTGTGAAATAACCACACCCTCAACCCATGTTAATATCGTTTTCATTACTTTCGCAGTTATGTCAGGGATTTAATTACATATGTAGCTGTTCATTATGTTAGAAAAATTGCATTGCCTCCAACAGAACTCAAAACTAAAAATAAACTCTCACTGTTATCCCACAATCAGTATAAACTACATGTACATTTGCCGAGCAATTGGAATGGAGCCAATGAAAAGCTACAGCTAGTTGTATATATTGTATATCGGGCAAAGGTTACACGGAATATAATAACACTGAGATTATACTGATTAACGCCAAGTCAATGAGTTTTATGTACCTGGGCCTCAGTGTATTATGCTTCATACCATGATTTGTCAATGAACAGCTGCCAACAAAGTCTTAAATGCGTTTTGTAAATATTTAGGTACAAACATGCATACATCTTGCTTTTTTATTAACTGATGTCTGAATATGGACTGAGATGCATTTTTGCATCCAGCTTCCTAGTTGATATTACTTTACTTGTATCGATCGTATTGGAGATTTAAACGCTTCCCGGGAGAAAGATGTTTCTCACTTGAAGTTCCAATTGTATGACGAGTACTATCTACACAATAACGGACTTGGCCCTGTGAACGCCACCTTCATCACGACAAGCAAATTTCTACGTTCCTACTTCGAACTTCCCTTGATATGTCAGCCCCCCCCTCCCATTGAATATTCAAAGAACTTATAGACACGAGCCGTTATTGACCTCGAAACCATTTGAATTTCGAAATGTGTCATAAAAGAACGTTATTGATCGGTTGATCTATATATTGAGCCAACACAGCCACTATATTAGGAGGAATGACGTCGCTACTTGATGATGATATCACCCTACACACGATCGGCTGGTAGGTTCTGATTGGTTCGTCTCTCGTTCGCAGGTAAAATATACCTCGGATTTTGAAGGTTATCAGATATATCAAGGCAGGTTCGAAGCGGGAACGTAGAAATTGACTTGATGAAATGTACAGGTAGATGTTTCAACGCTCACACCAAAGTTCCCCGCCGTTGAAAACTTTGTGTATACAGCGTTATGATATCATAGCGTTTTCTTCGGTATCTTGTGATACAATGTGAAATTCCCCTGCGAACGCAGGACGATCCAATCATAATCTACACACCGTCATTCCTCTCAAAATGGTGGGTTGGTTTGGACAGAAATATAGGTCAGCCAATCAATAACCCACTTCTACGACACATTTTGAAATTCAAATGGATTCGAGATCAATGACGTCAAGTGTCTATTGATGAGTTATAAGCCTTTTGAAGATAATTGATTGGCTAGTGTACCAAGGCCAGTTCGAAGTGAGAACGTAGAAATTGACTTGGAACTAGAAGATGCCGCTGTGGTACTATAGCGATATCAGACTGGAAACATAACCACAGATGGTCCACCTATGGTACCACTATGTTACCATTACCATCGTTATTGTGCCATGGTTTTTATCACTGAGAAGCGCACACGTTGAATTGGTGAAATACCTTCGAACCGGGACTTGTTTGTATTTTACTGACGTCTAAATCACACATTCAATTCTTAGGCTTATATTCATGGATTCTTGTAATTCGTGGTTATTACAAAACACAATGAAATGAATTAATACAACAGTTATAGTCTCATCTGTTTATAACCCTCCTTATATCCAGAACCTAGCAATACTCATGATGATGGATGGCCAATAATAAATGACATTTCAGAACATAAATCAACAATACAATACCCGCAGGACATCTTGTACTCCTGAGGTCTACCAGCTAAAATTTATCCATATACTACACCGAATCGCTCTGGATCAACGGTAGCTTCTGGGTGGACATGATCTAAATTGTTTTTGATCGTGGACAGTTTTACAAAATCACAGGGGATTCAATCTCTGAGGTGAAAACTAGAATTAAAAATGTGCTGCTTAAGCATTACACAGAAAATTTTGAAAGACCAATGGCATTGCCTCAAAGAAGTCACATATACCATTTTCTCCAAGTAGATAAACTGGTTCTGGATATTTGACCAAGCGTGCCTCGACCATAACAAAGTTGATAAGCATTTCTTCATCTAACATTCAGCTGTTTTTTGTACACGTGACCATAATGTACATCAGAAAAATGAACGACGCTAGATCACCTGTACGGTTTGAATATTTGATTGGAATTAGTGACCAATCTATTCCGATTGAAAATTTATTAAATTGAAACTCACAGTTTATTAGTCTAAATCAGTCTAAATTGGGTTCCTTCTCTTCTTTTTCAATCTGATAGATTGAAAATAATTCCAATCGAAGCAAAAGATTGGAATTTTAATCTGCGAAGATTATATATCTTCTCCCTAATTTCAATCTTCTCAGATTAAAATTTCAAAATTATTCTCGATGTATTAGATTGCAAAAGAACAGAATGAATCTAATGTAGACTGGAAATTCAATCTGATAGATTGATTTTCAGTCGAAATAGATTGACCACTAATTCCAATCTATTTATTAAGGGAGATATATCTTCCAAGATACCACATACTTTAGCGTGATTATATACACCGTGGAGAGAAAGAAACTTGGACATTATGAAAACGTTTTCATGTTTGTGGCGTTGATTGATATTCCACAGTGTCTAGCAACAGGATCGAGCGAGATATGTTCACGTCGTATGTTTATTATGGAATATTACTCTCCAGCAATGGATAGTTGAATATGTTGAAATAGCAAAGTTAGGTCTCCTGGTACTGAAAAAAATGAAACAACTCTGCTCTGGAACAAGTGAGCTAGTACACTAGATTGAAACATAGGAGTCGATATTTTTAAGCTGGGTTTTATGAAAGTATGTTGGGATTTCAGCAGACTTTCTAATATTGTGTTTGTTTACTCATTTGTATGGAAGCGATAACAATGGGTGATCAATGAGCATCAACCGTACCAGGCCTGAGGGCATCATGCTCCCCTCCCCCACCAAACTTTCTATCCTAACTCTGGAGCAATGAAAACCTATTTGCATGACCCCGAAGAAACGGTCATGGGTAAATTCAAAATGACGGCCATGTGGGGGTACCAGAAAAGTGAAGTTTTCGTCATTTTTCTTCAAAATTTCTGCTTTTCTGCGAGGAAAACTGCGCAAAAAAACTATTTTATTTCACATCAGACTATCATTCACTAATTTGTGATGCAGTTTTTGCGACGAAATGACATAAATACAAAAAATCGAAAAATCGATTCAAAATGCTGTTTTGATAATGACAGGTTCAAAAAGTCCCGGGCAGAAAGGGTTAAAAGTTATCCACAAAATAGCCTTATGCTATATACGCCAACTTCTATAAGTATCAAAGAATTCAGTTGATAAGATCGTGATGCCAGACCTTTTCCCACATAACGCGAAAATATCAAACAAAGCTACAGATTGAAATTTCGTACCTCCGAGATATAAAACTGCTAGTTCATGAATTTCTTTATGAACATTAAAACAAAGTTGGTCATTTGAAAACTAATAGAGCTCGTTTACTGCTTTTCTAACAACTCCGATGGGCAAGAAAGTATAATTGCAAAAAAATCTTGCACATCCAGCAGCTGTAACACCCTAACAGTTGATAAACATCTGCCTTCAATAGAAAAGAAGAGAAAGCTCATGCTTCAAGTGGCTAAGTGTTTCGTCACAGTGGAAAATATGACCCAGACGTGCAGCATGCTAAGTGTTGAACGATGACATCCGAAAGTTAGCGTTAACTTCAGAAAATTGTGTTATATCCGTCATCACTGTCTCACGTTCATCATCGCTAACGTTCCTGGAGCTTTGTTTCTTAGCGAATAATAAAAACAGCCGTCTCAAAATACTTCACTCTTGGCAGTACATATTTCAACCATCCTCGGCTGGTATTTGTGAAAAGTTGCAGATGAGTATTTACAAGACGTAATTTACCACAAATAGAAATCTGGCTTGTAAAATAATAGACCATGGTCACTACAACTGACATAGATTTGATCAAGAGACCGGCAACCTAATATAAACCGAAAGCCAGTATATATAATTTACTCAAGTTACCGTACATACATGTACAAAAACTCATATATATAACTCACTGTCTGGTATGTCCTTTGTACGAAACGACCCACACAGTAATGGTAACCGACAGGCTTATGGCTGAGTACCACTCAATCTGAATAAATCAGTGGTGTAGAAAGAACCTCAAAGACAAATTAGAAGAGAAAGGAATTGGAGAAATACGAATGACTCTTAGACTTTGTACCAAAGCCTTGCAGTCACCAATAGTTCATGCCCCAGAGTAATTTTGATCGCATCTTTTGATGATGGTTTGACATATTCGCTCACGTGCATTTTAAAATAACGAAAATGTAAAACTGAACACAATGCTATAAAGTCCCAGTTATATCTAGAATCTACAGTTTCGGTTTCATTGGAGTAGTATATAAAGAGCAAATTGGACCGGATTGACCTACTTATTTGTTCCCCCGGGTAAAATTTGTGGGGGAACTGTGGCGGGGTTTCCCAGTGGGGGATTTCCCAGTGGGGGTTTCCCAATGGCGATCACGTGATCAAGGCATGTCTAGACTTGTTCTGGGTTGTACAGTTCTGCCATACGGAGGATGGGTACTAATAAATTAATTAATTAATTAATTAATTAATTAATTAATTAATTTTAATTAATTACTTGTAAAATGGCGGTGTTTTTAGACGGCGCAAGGGAGCAAACGAGGCGGTGGGGACATCACGGGGAGAAAAAACCCTCAGATTACCCTCAAAAAACCCTCTAAGCCATATAATAGTAATAAACATAATCTATAGGTGTTGTACCATGTTAATAGGATCAGTCTAGCATCTGTACCACCCTAGGGTCGAGTGTTTATTGTCCCGTGTATCTCCGCAAGAAAACAACAAACAAAAATGGCCAGGATGGTGTGTGCGGGGACGCCTTTTCCCCATCACGGCGTCGATCGTAGCGCCATCTGCACATTGAGGGAGACAACTCTCGGTGGCCCAAGGATATGGAAATAGCCGTGTTGAGGCTAGGGGACTACTGACTGGTCCAGTGGGGTCGAGTGAGGTATCAATGTGAAGCTATGTGAGGGGGCGTGTAATGGGTGGGTGTGGGGTTGAACTAGCGTCATTCTGCGCATGCGCGGTGGCCGAAGGGTATGAAAATAGCCGTTTTGGAGCTAGCGAAGCAATAATGGCCCAATGGGGTCGAGTGAGGTATCAAAGTGAAGCTTATGTGAAGGGGCATCTGACTGGACTAGCGGCTTGGGCGTTGTCACCATTCTGCGCATGCGCGGTGGCCCAAGGGTATGGAAATAGCCGTGTTGGAACTAGGGGAGCCACAAATGGCCCAATGGGATCGAGTGAGGTATCAAAGTGAAGCATTCGTGAAGGGGCATCTGATGGGCTGGGTGTGGGGTTGAAGTATCGGCATTCTGCGCATGCGCGGTGGCCGAAGGGTATGGAAATAGCCGTGTTGGAGCTAGGGGAGTTACTACTGGTCCAGTGGGGTCGAGTGAGGTATCAATGTGAAGCCTATGTGAGGGGGCATCTGACTGGACTAGTGGGGTTGAAATAGCGGCATTCTGCGCATGCGCGGTGGCCCAAGGGTATGGAAATAGCCGTGTTGGAGCTAGGGGAGCCCCTGATGGTCCAATGGGATCGAGTGAGGTATTAAAGTGAAGCCTAGGTGAGGGAGCCTCTGATGGGCTGGGTGTGGGGTTGAAGTATCGGCATTCTGCGCATGCGCGGTGGCCGAAGGGTATGGAAATAGCCGTGTTGGAGCTAGGGGAGTTACTACTGGTCCAGTGGGGTCGAGTGAGGTATCAATGTGAAGCCTATGTGACGGGGCATCTGACTGGACTAGTGGGGTTGAGATAGCGGCATTCTGCGCATGCGCGGTGGCCCAAGGGTATGGAAATAGCCGTGTTGGAGCTAGGGGAGCCCCTGATGGTCCAATGGGATCGAGTGAGGTATTAAAGTGAAGCCTAGGTGAGGGAGCCTCTGATGGGCTGGGTGTGGGGTTGAAGTATCGGCATTCTGCGCATGCGCGGTGGCCGAAGGGTATGGAAATAGCCGTGTTGGAGCTAGGGGAGCCACAAATGGTCCAATGGGATCGAGTGAGGTATCAAAGTGAAGCATTCGTGAAGGGGCATCTAATGGGCTGGGTGTGGGGTTGGAATATCGGCATTCTGCGCATGCGCGGTGGTCAAAGGATATGAAACTAGCCGTTTTGGAGCTAGGGGAGCCTCTAATGGTCCAATGGGGTCGAGTGAGGTATCAAAGTGAAGCATTCGTGAAGGGGCATCTGATGGGTTGGGTGTGCGGTAGGAATATCATTCTGCGCATGCGCAGACGCAATGCGGAGCTCTCGTCCAATCAGAAGCGAGTATTTCAAATCCGTCACAGAGCTCTCGTCCAATCAGAAGCGAGTATTTTGACCCGGTGCATTATGGGACATATCCAAGATGGCGGCACGTATGTTCAAGATGGCGGCACATCCGGTGTCGAAAACTGGCCATTTCGTCGGGATGTGGTCACCTAGTGTCGAAAACTGGACCCTGTATGGGTCCCGCTAGCGCCTTGACGCCATGATATAGACCGGAGAGAGAAAACAACAACAACAAGGATGACACATGAGGGAACAACAACAACAACAAGTTTTTTTTCATATAGTTTATTTCCCCTTCCATCATAACATACCCACGCTGGGGGAGCCGCGTTGGGTATGTTTACAATTCAAGAAAGACTCTTGGCCAATCAGAGACCGCCATTTGCATCTGTCCTATTCGTTCCTGTCCGTTAGATGTATTCTTGTCCAATCAGAAGTCGCCATTTCAGAGAGTTCCTTCTTCGGTCATGTTCATTCTGAACCGTTTATTCTAATCATCGTCGGACAGGCCTGGATATTCTTCGGGCAGCATGTCCTGAAACAGTTGTTTGCGCATTCTGATCGCATTTTCCAGGGCCTCTGTGGATGGTAGTCCCATATCCTCTTTCAAGTGACGCTTGGTCTTCATGATGGACCTGTGCGTGGGGTCCCCTTTCATTTCAAGCGGTAGTAAGGTATACTGTTCATAGATCGCCATGGCTGTTTTCCTGATGCGGGAGCGCATTTGGGTGTACGTCGGTTGTAAATTATCCTCTCCGGCGTCCTCGATCGCTTCAGCGTGAGTATTGATAGCTGCTGTCACAATACGATCCCAGAAGGTAGGTTCTGCCTCACTTTCCTGGGATGTAGGCCGACTCTCTGAGGTCAAGCTCTCCATATCAGTAGATATACTGTCAGCAATCTTGGATTCGGTATCAGTCGATGCACTCTCATCAATCTCTGTATCAGTATCTGCCTCAACGGGCTCCTCGGCGTCTTCAATCCCATGTATATTTTTCTGGTGTCGCATCATATCATAATGTCTGGTGAACGTGCGTTCACACTCAGAACAAGTATAAGCCATGTTGACGGTTGAACGTCGACTGTGCGTGTTTTGGGAATACGCTCGCTTTTATAGACAGTAACGGTCATCGACGCTTAGCTCAACGCTTCAACGCCCTGGTGAATTAGCTCAGAAGCTCTGATTTCATGGAATTGACATCAATTCATCGAAATGCGGTGACGCCCGTCAACGCCCGTCGTTACGCCTTAACGCTCGTCTCAACGCTTTAACACACTTTCTTAACGCTTTAACGACGTTTAATGATGCGTTCGAACAAATGTTTCTTTTGTGCTATTGCTCTGACATACGGCGCTTTCCAGTTCATGCCCGAGGTTTTCAACATCGACGCTGTTCTTGTAATTTCCATATGGACTGGATCCTTATCCAACAATTTCATATGGGTCAGTAAGTCGACATACTGCTGACGTAAAGCCCGTCGTAGTCTGGGTGCCAATCTGTTATGGGCTAAAATCGCAGCTTCCTCTTTCGAATATCCTTTGCGTTGAAACTTGTTTCCTGTGGCCTCCAAAATCTCGCCCATCTCGGCGTCCATACTTTCTTTGAACAAATCTTTCCATAGCCTCGAGTTCACATTATGTTCTTCAACCTGGGGTTGGGCCTTCACGGTTGGATGATATTCCGGGACTGGTGATATGAAGAAGGCCCGCTGTACGGGGTGGGTTGCTGCTTCACCAAATGTGGACTCGGTGGATGGTGTAGGGGCTGTGGTGATTCCTCGCCGGGTAGCAGGTGGGTCGTCAGCCGGCGATCTTCGGGGGTATGGGCTTTTAAATCTACGAACAGGTAGCCGTACGGACGACTTGTCGCTTCTTGAAACGCCTGCATGAAATGGTCGATGTTCTGAGGATAAATTCGACTACCAAACACACGAATTTGTGCTCTGTCGATGGGGTTGGAGAACAACACAAAGTATTGGCAGTTCAAGGCAATATCTCTGACGCCTTCCCTTGAGGAAAGAGATTCTGGGTCAAATAGATGACGGACAGATTGCGATGATGGGACCCTTTGGTGAATAGGTCGGCGATTTTCGAATTGTCCTTGGCCGCACTCATCAGAGCATCTAGCACTACCACGTTGGTCTGCTCAGGGTCAAAGTAATACGGTTCGTCTATGTCATGAGGAATCCCTGGGACAAAACTCACATTCTGTAATCGCGTAGTTTCGTAGGCGGGCTGCCATTGGCTATAACACCAAACAACACGTGTCGGAGCTGGGGTTGCCACACCTTCCTCTAAGAACTTCATTACCCAGGACGTCTTTCTACATGCCGTAGGGCCGCTCACCGTCATCGTATAGGGATGCTCTACTGCACTTGTTGGACCTATAGCAGGACTCGGCAGTGTCTCTTGGTTGTGTTTGCCTTGAATCTGCCTGAGCATGCTATCGCGACGAGAGAAGGTTCTCTGACATAACGTACACGTACACGACATGTTGATCTGTCGACCAATACATAAGGACCGGTGGTGGTGGTGGGAACACCCGTGCGGCAGAGCTCTTGGATCGGAGCTCTTGTAGCTCAAAGCCTGTGGAGCTCAGATCTCGGAAGTGACATTTGCATACGACCTCTTTGAGGTCACTTCCGCTTCCGTTCACGTGACCGGAACTGACCTTTGACCCTGGCGCGCGCGGTGTAAAGGTTTCCTGTAAAGCGGAAGTGACCTCACAGAGGTCGTATGCAAATGTCACTTCCGAGATCTGAGCTCCACAGGCTTTGAGCTCCAAGAGCTCCGATCCAAGAGCTCTGCCACACGGAAGTTCCCACCACCACCACCACCGGGCGTTGACGCCCGTCAACGCCCGGTGGTGGCGGTGGTGGTGGTGGTGGTGGTGGTGATGTCTGTACATATAAGAATGAACATGTGTCCCTCATCAGTCCTTATGTATTGGTCGACAGATCAACATGTCGTGTACGTGTACGTTCTGTCAAAGAACCTTCTCTCGTCGCGATAGTATGATCAGGCACATTCAAGGCAAACACAACCAAGAGACACCACCGAGTCCCGCTATAGGTCCAGCAAGTGCAGTAGAGCATCCCTACACGATGATGATGTTCTCCAACCCCATTGACAGAGCACAAATTCGTGTGTTTGGTAGTCGAATTTATCCTCAGAACATCGACCATTTCATGCAGGCGTTTCAAGAAGCGACAAGTCGTCCGTACGGCTACCTGTTCGTAGATTTAAAAGCCCATACCCCCAAAGATCGCCGGCTGACGACCCACCTGCTACCCGGCGAGGAATCACCACAGCCCCTACACCATCCACCGAGTCCACATTTGGTGAAGCAGCAACCCACCCCCGTACATCGGGCCTTCTTCATATCACCAGTCCCGGAATATCATCCAACCGTGAAGGCCCAACCCGAGGTTGAAGAACATAATGTGAACTCGAGGCTATGGAAGGATTTGTTCAAAGAAAATATGGACGCCGAGATGGGCGAGATTTTGGAGGCCACAGGAAACAAGTTTCAACGCAAAGGGTATTCGAAAGAGGAAGCTGCAATTTTAGCCCATAACAGATTGGCACCCAGACTACGACAGGCTTTACGTCAGCAGTATGTCGACTTACTGACCCATATGAAATTGTTGGATAAGGACCCAGTCCATATGGAAATTGAAAGAACAGCGTCGATGTTGAAAGCCTCGGGCATGAACTGGAAAGCGGCGTATGTCAGAGCAATAGCACAAAAGAAACATTTGTTCGAACGCATCATTAAACGTCGTTAAAGCGTTAAGAAAGTGTGTTAAAGCGTTGAGACGAGCGTTAAGGCGTAACGACGGGCGTTGACGGGCGTCACTGCATTTCGATGAATTGATGTCAATTCCATGAAATCAGAGCTTCTAAAAACACGCCTAAAAAGCTTCCCAAAACACGCACAGTCGACGTTCAACCGTCAACATGGCTTATACTTGTTCTGAGTGTGAACGCACGTTCACCAGACATTACGATATGATGCGACACCAGAAAAATATACATGGGATTGAAGACGCCGAGGAGCCCGTTGAGGCAGATACTGATACAGAGATTGATGAGAGTGCATCGACTGATACCGAATCCAAGATTGCTGACAGTATATCTACTGATATGGAGAGCTTGACCTCAGAGAGTCAGCCTACATCCCAGGAAAGTGAGGCAGAACCTACCTTCTGGGATCGTATTGTGACAGCAGCTATCAATACTCACGCTGAAGCGATCGAGGACGCCGGAGAGGATAATTTACAACAGACGTACACCCAAATGCGCTCCCGCATCAGGAAAACAGCCATGGCGATCTATGAACAGTATACCTTACTACCGCTTGAAATGAAAGGGGACCCCACGCACAGGTCCATCATGAAGACCAAGCGTCACTTGAAAGAGGATATGGGACTACCATCCACAGAGGCCCTGGAAAATGCGATCAGAATGCGCAAACAACTGTTTCAGGACATGCTGCCCGAAGAATATCCAGGCCTGTCCGACGATGATTAGAATAAACGGTTCAGAATGAACATGACCGAAGAAGGAACTCTCTGAAATGGCGACTTCTGATTGGACAAGAATACATCTAACGGACAGGAACGAATAGGACAGATGCAAATGGCGGTCTCTGATTGGCCAAGAGTCTTTCTTGAATTGTAAACATACCCAACGCGGCTCCCCCAGCGTGGGTATGTTATGATGGAAGGGGAAAATAAACTATATGAAAAAAAACTTGTTGTTGTTGTTGTTCCCTCATGTGTCATCCTTGTTGTTGTTGTTTTCTCTCTCCGGTCTATATCATGGCGTCAAGGCGCTAGCGGGACCCATACAGGGTCCAGTTTTCGACACTAGGTGACCACATCCCGACGAAATGGCCAGTTTTCGACACCGGATGTGCCGCCATCTTGAACATACGTGCCGCCATCTTGGATATGGCCCATAATGCACCGGGTCAAAATACTCGCTTCTGATTGGCTGAGAGCTCTGTGACGGATTTGAAATACTCGCTTCTGATTGGACGAGAGCTCCGCATTGCGTCTGCGCATGCGCAGAATGATATTCCTACCGCACACCCAACCCATCAGATGCCCCTTCACGAATGCTTCACTTTGATACCTCACTCGATCCCATTGGACCATTAGAGGCTCCCCTAGCTCAAAAACGGCTAGTTTCATATCCTTTGACCACCGCGCATGCGCAGAATGCCGATATTCCAACCCCACACCCAGCCCATTAGATGCCCCTTCACGAATGCTTCACTTTGATACCTCACTCGATCCCATTGGACCATTTGTGGCTCACCTAGCTCCAACACGGCTATTTCCATACCCTTCGGCCACCGCGCATGCGCAGAATGCCGATACTTCAACCCCACACCCAGCCCATCAGAGGCTCCCTCACCTAGGCTTCACTTTAATACCTCACTCGATCCCATTGGACCATCAGGGGCTCCCCTAGCTCCAACACGGCTATTTCCATACCCTTGGGCCACCGCGCATGCGCAGAATGCCGCTATTTCAACCCCACTAGTCCAGTCAGATGCCCCCTCACATAGGCTTCACATTGATACCTCACTCGACCCCACTGGACCAGTAGTAACTCCCCTAGCTCCAACACGGCTATTTCCATACCCTTCGGCCACCGCGCATGCGCAGAATGCCGATACTTCAACCCCACACCCAGCCCATCAGATGCCCCTTCACGAATGCTTCACTTTGATACCTCACTCGATCCCATTGGGCCATTTGTGGCTCCCCTAGTTCCAACACGGCTATTTCCATACCCTTGGGCCACCGCGCATGCGCAGAATGGTGACAACGCCCAAGCCGCTAGTCCAGTCAGATGCCCCTTCACATAAGCTTCACTTTGATACCTCACTCGACCCCATTGGACCATTATTGGCTTCGCTAGCTCCAAAACGGCTATTTTCATACCCTTCGGCCACCGCGCATGCGCAGAATGACGCTAGTTCAACCCCACACCCAGCCCATTACACGCCCCCTCACATAGGCTTCACATTGATACCTCACTCGACCCCACTGGACCAGTAGTCACTCCCCTAGCTCCAACACGGCTATTTCCATATCCTTGGGCCACACGAGTTGTCTCCCTTGCGTCAATGTGTGCAGATGGCGCTACGGTCGACGCCGTGATATGGAAAGGGCGTCCCCGCACCATCCTGGAGCCGCCATTTTGTTTGTTGTTTTCTTGCGGAGATACACGGGACAATAAACACTCGACCCTAGGGTGGTACAGATGCTAGACTGATCCTATTAACATGGTACAACACCTATAGATTATGTTTATTACTATTATATGGCTTAGAGGTTTTTTTGAGGGTAATGTGAGGGTTTTTTCTCCCCGTGATGTCCCCACCGCCTCGTTTGCTCCCTTGCGCCGTCTAAAAACACCGCCATTTTACAAGTAATTAATTAAAATTAATTAATTAATTAATTAATTAATTAATTTATTAGTACCCATCCTCCGTATGGCAGAACTGTACAACCCAGAACAAGTCTAGACATGCCTTGATCACGTGATCGCCATTGGGAAACCCCCACTGGGGAATCCCCCACTGGGAAACCCCGCCACAGTTCCCCCACAAATTTTACCCGGGGGAACAAATAAGTAGGTCAATCCGGTCCAATTTGCTCTTTATATACTACTCATTGGACCACCAGCAGTTCAACTTGGATAATTAAATGTCCCATCCACAGCTCTTGTTGTTAGACTCGCTATCTCGTTAGAGGCAGTTTTTGTACCCCGTGACAATTTATCTTCTGTATCAGTAAAAATAGATAACAATAATAAACTATATATTTTATGAAAGCGTACATCGTAGGGATTTCAAGTCTTGGATTTGTATAACCGACACTGCTACTGTGTAGAAAATATTCCAATTTAAAAAAATTAATATGAAAACAATAGCGTCCATTTTTCAACTGAAATTTCATGAAAACTGTTGATCTTGTTTTAACCTTGATGGTATACCTTGATAGGAGACATATCGAACTAGTAAACTATATCTGTTTTTTTTGCCTGGTTTTGTCTTTACAGCTATTTTACTCAAATAAATTGAAAAAAAACGTACTATTTTATGGTCATTTGTCTTAAGAGTTGGATGATTAAAAAACTAAGCCGAACTTACAAAAAGTAAGATACTGTTTACTAGATCCTCTTATAAGTAAAAAAAGTCGCATGGATAATTTTCAGATTTTGTGAAAAAAATAAACGGCTAAAAAACATGCAAAATATGTCCAGCTATACATCTGATGAATTAATTCTAATTTTGTGCTTGGATTCTATTGTTAAATACATTTTTAATCCGTCGTATGGGACTTACGCGAATTTCTGTTTATTTTGGATAACTATTGCACAAAGTTTATTCATCAAGGCGGGTTAAAATCCAATTTAAACTTTAAAAAACTTGTTAAAACGTATTCACACCTGACCACTTCACGCTGGGTGTCTGAGCGAAGTTTAACTCCGTTGAGTACACATTTATATGTATATATTATAATTAGAAACCAAAATACGGATGTTTACATGGTTTTGATTAGAAGGGGTAGATTAACCCTACCTGGCCTGGGTTGGGGGGGGGAGTGGGTCGAAATGGCCCCTACCAAACTTTCTGCACTATCTCCGGAACGACAAAAAATGGAGAGATGAAACTCCTTGACTTTTTAGTTTATCATATTTGGGTTATTTTTGAGCCTATTTGCATAAGACCCCGAGCAGCGGATCATGGGTAAATTCAAGATGGCGGCCACGTGGGGTCCTAGAAAAGTGATATTCTCGTCATTTTTCTTCAAAATTTCTGTTTTTCCGCAATGAAAAGTGGGCAAAAACTATTTTATTTCACATCACAATAATATTTACTAATTTATCATGCAGCTTTTGCGGCGAAATTGCATAAATAAAAAATAAAAAAAAATGACCCAGAAGTGTCGTTTTTGAAAATGACGTCACTGTGACGTCATCAAGGCGGCCATCTTGAATGTTTTTAACATTTTCTTGTAGAGCATGACCCATGGGTATATTGTGGTAAGTTTCAGCTCCCTAGCTCATGGGGTACGAAAAATAATTTGGGGGGAAGCATTTCGGCCCCAAACCAAGGCCAGGATAGGTCCCAAAGAGCCCAGGCCAGATAGGGTTAATGTAAATGTGTAGGACTTCCAGATAATTAGCTTACCAAAATACTGCCGAAATGAGTTTTGGAAAGGAAAATTTAACAGACAAAAGTAAAAGTAGCCAAGCTCATGCAAACTGCTCTTTATTCCTACGACAAACTATTTGAGTGACCAGTTCCTGCGAGTCAATTAGCAATAAAATACACAATAAGGCAGCTATTAATGACTTACAATAGACAGTCGTGTGAAATGTTAATATCGGACCACCATTTAGGCAATCTGTTTAATTTTTCCAGTGCCCCAGAAACAAAATTTTTAATCGCAACATTGACGCACTTCTAATTAGAATTTTGATTTCAGTTTTTCACCAAATGTTAGACGAAATAGTGAATGAAGAAATAAAAAAATGACCAATTTTGACCCTCTAACGGGATAGCTATCCTTAATAAGCCCCCCTGGTCAATTTTGTAAAAAAGTCATATTTATTCTGCAAAAAGAGCATTGGATACCTCCGTGCCACTGGGTAATATGGATCCTTCGTGTCACTAGGTTATAATATAGTGTGTCTGCCCGTCCGTTCATGCCATTTGGTAATGGTACGAAAGGAGCAGTGAGCCGTGGTTACGTCCGTGGTGCCATGTGATAATAGTATAAAAAGTATAGTAATAAATAAATAGTATAAAAGGAGCCGCGGATGCGTTCGGTTCGTGCTAATGGATCGTGATATGTAAGGAACCGTGAGTGGGTGCGTCCATGCTATTGGGTAGCGATGGCAGTGATATGATCATAAAAATGGTGCCCTTTTACTGAAGGGGGAGGTGTAGAGGGACGGGAAATATGTGAAAGTATCGATTATAATGTGTTGTGAAAAGCATCAGCTCCGTGAGTGAACCACAATCTTGGAATCCAATTCCATCACAGGTTTTTCCATGTTGGAGGGATACATAGATGCGGTTCATTAGTGAATATAGTAAATCATAATATATCGAATTGTCTGGGACACGGTCAAGACCCCATATTGGACGAAACTACGGTGGCTCATAAGTGACATTGATATTTTTTTAATTTTGTATTTTTTTTTTTTTGCATTATCACCTAGGTGGAAATTATTCTCACCTGGGTGGAAATTATTTTCACCTGGGTGATAATATTATCACCTGGGTGGAAATTATTTTCACCTGGGTGATAATATTATCACCTGGGTGGAAATTATTCTCACCTGGGTGGATATTATTATCACCTGGGTGGAAATTATTCTCACCTGGGTGGATATTATTATCACCTGGGTGGAAATTATTTTCACCTGGGTGATATTATTATCACCTGGGTGGAAATTATTCTCACCTGGGTGGAAATTATTCTCACCTGGGTGGAAATTATTTTCACCTGGGTGATAATATTATCACCTGGGTGGAATATTCTCACCTGGGTGGATATTATTATCACCTGGGTGGAAATTATTTTCACCTGGGTGGAAATTATTATCACCTGGGTAGAAATTATTCTCACCTGGGTGGATATTATTATCACCTGGGTGGAAATTATTTTCACCTGGGTGATATTATTATCACCTGGGTGGAAATTATTCTCACCTGGGTGGAAATTATTTCCACCTGGGTGATAATATTATCACCTGGGTGGAAATCATTCTCATCTGGGTAGAAGGAGTTCGCATGAAACAACGGAGTGAACGGCGCTGGTATAGGGTGCATTCCACACCTAAATGATGTGCGGTTAAAAATAGACATGGGTTCGGGTCTTCGGCCTTAAATATATGTTAAATCTTTAAGAAAACCCCTGTAAAATTGTATATTTTCCAAATGGGCACACTCATGCCATTATTCCAGGAGGCAAGTGAGCTATTGAAATTGAAAATGAAAGACGTGCAATCCTTCTTAAACCTTCTTCAACTTTTCTGAAAAACTCCTTAAAATATATGAAAATGTGTCAAATTCTACCCGCAACCCAGAGAAAACGTACGAAATGATTTTCTTTGTATGTATGTTAAAGTGTTTCCCGTCCAAAGGACAATTTAAAATGGCGAAAAAAACAGGGGGTCGACCTACTCGTTTTTTGTAAAATTTTATCGCCATAAAGGATCATCATTTTCGTTCCTCGAAAAAGTGAGGATTTTGGCCTGCCTGATATTCAATTCCGGAAACGATTAACTCCGTAGTGTCGCGTAGTTGAGACCAGCAAGCAACAACCTGTAACCATCTCGGTCATCTATACGCGGTAAGACTGACCCTGGGATCGTGTGTATCCATGGTCAGTCTACTTTCGGCAATTGCAGGAGGGAATTTCCATAAAGCAATACCACGTGACTTCGTCAGCCAATCAGCTAAAGTCTACCGACGTAATCCCAACGTAACTCGCCATTTTCGAGTCATGTGATGAACTACTTGTTCAACATTTCAGATCCACCACACCTCTTGTATGATACGAAAGTTATTCATACCTATATATTTTGTAAGCTCAGGCAATATCTGTTCCAGAAGTGGTATGAATACCTGTAATTTATCAGATTTCTCGAGTCTGTTCACCGCCGGATGAAGGCCGAACAGAATCCGGTAAAACACCAGGGGCGTGGTTAGGGGGGGGGGGGGGTCGTCCGGTGCGAACGACCCGCCCCCCTTGGCCGCACCAAAAAAAAAAACAGAAGAAAAAGCAAAAGAAAAAACAAAAAAACAAAAAACAAAAACAGAGAAAACAAAAACAAAAACATAAAATAAAAAAAACATAAAAATTACAGATAGAGTGCCAAGACGTGTAGTGGTGTGTAAAAGGCCCGTTTTGTTTGTGTCAAACCAGGAAGTCAAATGGAGTCCGGCATATTCTTCAATATCGATGCGGGTTTATGCGAAACAAATGTGAAAATAGAACCATAGATCTATATACATTGTGTTCAGATTTGTTTCCAAGAAAACGGGTAAAACGCATCTCCGGCAACCGGAGACCCTGGAGCTTCCGGGGCCTAGGCGGCCCCTGGACCCTCGCCTGTCAGGCTGTGACGATCGCTCATGTTAGCTTTGTGTAAATGAATCGCTATCATATTGGTTCTAATGATTCTGGCATGAAGTATGATTTTTCCAATATCGATGAGTGCTTATAAATGAGAAACATACGTGAAAATAGAACCATAAATCTGCATACATTACGTCCGAATTTATTTCTGGGAAAACTCTTAGAACGCGTCTCTGGAGATCTGGAACTTCGGAGCTTCCGGGGCCTAAACGGCTCGTGGACCCTCGCCTGTTGGGCTGTGAGGATTTCCTTGTTTTATCTGTGTGTGAATGAATCGTATCTGTAGGCATATTGGTTTCCCTCCCAAGAACTATAAGTCATCGTTTTAGGTTTTAAATATAAATAGAACGTCAAATGGATGAAGGCATGAGGTGCGATGTTTTCAATATCGATGCATGCTTATAATTGCGAGAAAAAAAATCGTGAAAATAGAATCATAAATGTGGATGCAGTATGATCAGTTTTATTTCCGGAAAAACGTTCAGAACGCATCTCCGGCTATCTACATGTAGGACCCCGGAGCTTCCGGGGCCTAGGCGGCCCCTGGACCCCCGCCTGTTGGGCTGTGATAGTGGTCCCCAACTTTCAATTACGTTCCGACGCCACTGGGTTAGCCGACGAGGTATATAGGCCCAAAGCGTTATTATTGTGTTTTCAACATGACAAAGAGAATAAAATATAATACTGAATTTTGACAAATGACATGTTAGTTTAATTGTTGGAAATCGCTCAGAATGCATCTCAGGCCATCTAAGGTCTCAGAGCTGCATAATGTAACCCTAAATCTGCATACATAATGTTCAGATTTAATTCCTGGAAAACGCTTAGAACCCATCTCCGGCGATCTAGGACCCCGGAGCTTCCGGGGCCTAGGCGGCCCCTGGACCCTCGCCTAAAGTGCTATGATAATCGACCCCCATTTGAAAAATCCTAGCGACGCCCATGAACACCGGATATCGCTCCGCGATAATGGAGACACACGATTCGTAAGCCATCTTATGGATGGCGAAGTGTACGCAAATGCAGCAAGCAAATGTTATATCTTCGTTTGAAGAAATGGTTACGTCCAGCAGGGTGATAAGTACTATAGATTTCAGTTAGTAGAAAGGGAAGAAGAATTACCATGCTGTCAAAAACAGGCGACCTTCCTTATTCTGAAATTAGGGCCATTTGTGCGAAACCGTGACCTAGTGTGGAGTGCACCCATAGTGACAGTACGTCATGTACATGTACATACGGGCAATCTGTGGCCAAATTGACTATAATATTAATACAATAAAATGAAAATATATAATGATTTTCACCCAGGTGAAAATAATTTCCACCCAGGTAATAATAATATCACCCAGGTGAAAATAATTTCCACCCAGGTGATAATAATATCCACCCAGGTGCGAATAATTTCCACCCAGGTGATAATAATATCACCCAGGTGAAAATATTTTCCACCCAGGTGATAATAATATCCACCCAGGTGAGAATAATTTCCACCCAGGTGATAATATTATCACCCAGGTGAAAATAATTTCCACCCAGGTGATAATAATATCCACCCAGGTGATAATATTATCACCCAGGTGAAAATAATTTCCACCCAGGTGAGAATAATTTCCACCCAGGTGAGAATAATTTCCACCCAGGTGATAATAATATCACCCAGGTGAAAATAATTTCCACCCAGGTGATAATAATATCCACCCAGGTGATAATAATATCCACCCAGGTGAGAATAATTTCCACCCAGGTGATAATATTATCACCCAGGTGAAAATAATTTACACCCAGGTGAGAATAATTTCCACCTAGGTGATAATGCAAAAAAAAAAAATACAAAATTAAAAAAATATCAATGTCACTTATGAGCCACCGTACGAAACAGTCAGATATTGCTTGGTACTTTAATACAATGATATAGTTCATGGGCCAGCGTCGAAACTGGTACCACTTGAGATGGAAAGTTCTGGTAATATTTTTTGAAGAGGTATATGTCTACTGATGTTATCCATATGTGATATGCGTTTCATATCGGTAGCTTAAGGGTAATATGCCACGCCTTTTCATCCCTACCCCTTTCCATTTCTAAATCCAAACTTGAGGGACGGGGTATGGTCCATCGGATATTTTTCTTATGCTTTCCTCTAGAGATCTAAAACTTTCCACACTTTGAACATATGTGCTCTTCTTTTGAAACAAGGAAACATCATGTCATATAATTATTTGATGACGGCACAGTGACGTAATAGCCAAGTGAGCCATTAATTGTTTCATTTTTGTCCATTTTCAAATTGATTTTTTAAAATTCTGGTTGTTCCACTTGACATGGCAGATTCGGTTAGTGTTCATTGAAGATGTATTTCTATGTAGATATTACCCATATGTGATAAGAGTTGGAGATTGGCAACTTATGGTTAGTTAGTTATAGCACACTTTCAGAACCCTACTCCGCCCCCATTCTGAACCCAAATATGGGGGGTTATGGTTCATCGAATATTTTTTTCATTCTTGCTGCTAGAGGGATGAAATTTTCCACACACTACATTTATGTCCTTGTTTATTGAGACCAGTAAACATAAATTAATAAAATCCCTTTATGACGTCACTATCACGTCATAAAATGGAAAATCATTTTTTGGCGGCCGTTTAGTCTATTTTTAATACATACTTCCTATTTAGTTGGTACCATTTGAGGTAGCAGATTCCATTAATGTTTCCTAGAGTGTTATTATTATGTAGTTGCTACCCATAGGTTATAGCCTTTGAAGTTCAGCAGGTTAACCCTATCTGGCCTGGGCTTTTTGGGACCTGTCCAGGCCTGGGGGGCCGAAATGGCCCCCCCTAATTATTTTTCTTACCCCTTGAGCTAGGGAGCTGAAACGTATTATACTATACCCTTGGATCAAGCTCTACCAGAAAATGTAACAAAATCCAAGATGGCCGCTTTGATGACGTCACAGTGACGTCATTTTCAAAACCGGCATATTTTGGTCGATTTTTCGTTCAGATTTTCCGAATTTTTTATTTTTGCAATTTCTCCACAAAAACTGCATGAAAAATTAGCAAATATTAATGTGATATGAAATAAAATAGTTTTTGCCCACTTTTCATCGCGGAAAAGCAGAAATTTTGAAGAAATATGACAAAAACATCACTTTTCTGGTACGCCACGTGGCCGCCATCTTGAATTTACCCATGATCCTCTGCTCGGGGGGTTATGCAAATAGGCTCGAAATGACCCCAATAAGATAAGCTATAAAGTCACAGAGTTTCATCTCTTCATTTTTCCCCGTTCCGGAGATAGTGCAGAAAGTTTGATAGGGGGGCCATACTGGCCCCCCAGGCCAGGTAGGGTTAAGGGTCATTACAGCTCGCTTTATGAAACCTGATCTTGTCATTACCCCAAGCCTAATGTTAGGGGTGGCGGGGTATGGCCCACCAGATATTTTCTTCAAACCTATGTCTAAACAGCTAAACGTTTATACTATATACATTTTAGTCCTATGCTATTATGAAATGCCAATTCTATAACACTAATGTCAATAACATCGAGCTAACCGTGTAATTATTACACATTTTAGCACGGTTATGTGAAATCAACACCCGTTAAGTGCAGGTTTTCTTTGGAAGATTCCATTTAAACAAGTCGGATGACGAACGGAACGTCTGTTTTCATACAAGTAACAATCGAATAAAACGAACAAATAAATTACAAGATGAAATTTCTTTCTCAAGTTTAACTGTTGTTTCCATCATGAAATTGATCAACCAAGTGACACAAATAGACATACATCCACGTAATTACCAATCGAGGCGGTAGCATCAGTGGACGAGTTTTGTCAAGAAAGGGAGAAAGTTTGTCCAAGTTTAAAATGTTTTCAACTTTTCATTATAATCTATAATTGGGTAGTGCAATAGAATAGAAATAATGTTTTCATAGGAGTGCTCAATGGTTATTTTACGCACAGTTAGTGTGGGAAAGTTTCATAAATCTTAGGGCGCGTGTTTCGTTCTTGCCCTAAAATATAAACTTTCCCACACTAACCGTGCGTAAAATAACCATTGAGCACGCCTATGAAAACATTATTTCTTAAATAAAATGATAAAACGTTTAATTACATCATCGTATCTCGCCAGAGTAACACATAAAAGATTCTGCTGGTGGACGTTTCGCCCCGAGGCCCGCCCCCTGTACAGACCGTTTGGTCTTTGATATATGTTGGCATTTGTGGGAAGTTGATGCTGGGTCGACATCGGGCCTTACAGACTAGTCTTTTGTGTTAAATGCCGTCATTTTCATCTGACGACGATACAGCTCACCAATTCCCAGTGTATGAGTTGTCACAGCGAAACAGCTCACCAATTACCAACATATGAGTTGTCAGAGCATTTCTAAAATAGCCCTCTAGATTTGTATCTAATACCGCTTATGCTGGTGCTAGGGGCCGTGTAGTCATATCATCCAAGTTGCCACATGAACAGGTACAATAAAAGCGTACCTGAGATACAACACATCACGAATCGTTAGATTCATGGAATGTGCTTTAGAATAGGTTATCCGGAAGACTATACTGTGAAGTCATGTGGCTCTCTCAGTATGTCGGCATCTCTTCTCACTTCCCTTATATGTGTTGTAATATATACATGTCTTTTATCTCGTTCATGTTACACTAAAATGATAATATCCTATCGATTAAATAATAGTACATTTTCGATGCAAATATGCTGAACGTTCGGGGAGGGCGGCAAATTTAACTCATGGTAGTGTTGCGTAAAAATGGACTGTCGATCTAGTTTTACTACTTTATGTTGGCAATTTCTACTCGACATGGATTAGCCTACATTTCTCGTGCAACATGTATCATGATTGCTGAGTGTCCACCTCAGATACATACTGGGAACTTGATAATATCTCGCGTGAGAACTTCATTGTGAGTTAACATCAGTGCGCGATTGAAAAGCGCGATTGAAAGCACAGGCGATGTTAGGGTCAAGTTTTCAACGTAGATAAACCCAGGTTCATTTTGGTATTAAACCGGGTAAAGCCAGTGGATGGAAGAGACAAAGAAACTACAAGATTTTACCTCTAAAGCCGCAAATAATTCAAATCTGGAAGCTATTCTGTTCAATTCAATAAAATGCGTCCGACTGGTTTTGCCAGGAGAAAATAGTTTCTAACCATGGTATGTGGATACCGATATCAAACTATTGAAGTAGTCCGGCATCGACAATTGTTCAACCAGATTTGATGATATGAAACGAACATCATGATTACAAGCGTCTGGTCCGTCATTCATAATTCAGCCGTCATCCATTAAAGAATATCCACGTCCATAATCCAACGACCTATTCCATATTCCATACAACAGTACAAGCACCAAATTAGAAAAGACAATCATAATATACATAAACATAGGCTTGTTTCCTGGAAGACAGAAGCGGTCAACAGTTTTCAATGATGCAGGCAAGACATCATGATGTTCCAAAAATATAAAACCAGTCAACGATGTCTTTAATTTCAGCATCATTCGAAAAGGTTGTCAATTTTCATTGTATAAAATACTACTTTGCTATGCCTGTGTAGATGTTTGTGTTGTTAGTGTCTTGTGAATAAGGGCTTTCGATTATTTATGCAAAAATTCCATACGTGTCATACATGATTATATCACTATCACAAACCTCTAGAACAGATCATGACTGTATCCCAGTCAAGTACGGTCACAACCCATTAGTCTACTTTTAGGTTTGCATCATTTCACTATCGAGTATCGGCATCAATCCAGTTGATGACGAAGTCTATGATGGCGTTACCACGTATGCACGGTTCCCTTAACATATTCGTTTTCATTCGGACAAAAGTTATACATCCAGGTGCGAATCATCTCGGAAACCATGGTCTACCCTAACCCTGGCGCTTCTGTTTGACTGAGATCCCGAATGATGCACACTGGCATTATGTCCTCAGCGACGGACTCCTGTGACCTTTGATCAAAGCAAAGTGAATCACTTGATTGGCTGACAGATTAGGCGACGTCATCCCTAAATTATTTACGTTCGGCAAAGCCGTTTGCCAGGGCTCCCGACAGTAGAAGGGATAGAGGGGAGGGAATGACCTAGTAGCGGGGTGGAATCACCAAGGAATCGCCTTGTTGGTTTTCTGGATATCTTGGCATCACCAGATCCCTCAGTAGGTCTATCACGTGTATTTTGAGACGATGCGAATACTCTAACACGGTATTCATGATATTATATTTTCTGCATTTTTATCTTTTGCAATCTCTGAAAGAGGCCATTGGGCATGCATTTTTGCAGCTCCCAGCTGGCAATTTCACAGCACTAGATCCACAAATCCTGTGCCAGCTTCAATATTCTTTGTTATGCAAATTAGATAGACATAATTATTCAGATTAATAGAGAAGGGTATACGTGTATGCGCCCACGCGCTCTGCAATGAAGACAGCCCTAACTGGCTTGATCCGGATCATTGTGCGTGGGTGGATCCGATCCGCACTTTGCAAGCAAACTGAGCCACATGTATTTCGCAGCACTAGATACGAAAATCCTGTGCTTCAGTATTCTTGAGTGAGGTATATATGTTGAGGATACCTTTAACAGGATCATTCTCAGAAGCATTGGCAACCAGAAAAAATATTTGAATAATACCCAAATTCGATATACTGCATCACCCATTAATCCGGTATTATACCAGATCTGAAATAAATAAAGTAACCGGTTTAGCTGATAGTCAATTAACTTTGTCATATATATCTTCTGTTGTCTAGATGGGTGAGCCCAGGAAGTCAGTATTGGTGTCCCTTGTGTGACGCAACGGGTGAGTGAGTGAATAAGAATTAACGTCGCTTTCAACACTATTTCGGTCATATCACGACGTTTGGTTCCTATTCTTTGTAACACCCGGGAACCCCACGGGTGCCCCAGTTGGACGCCTCTTACTAGTGGGGGCTGTTAGGGATATTTTGGTTCACATTCTTCCAAAAGCACCAAATTTGGCCCATATGTTGCCCATACCATACTATTTCGATTTTTGACGGGCGCCAAGACGGGCGCCCCCTAGGGCCGCCATATTCGGCGAAATTCAATATGGTCGCCATCCTGGTTATAGTTGAATAACTAAAAGGGCTAGAAATGTGAATAATAGCACTTTTTAGTGGTTTTGGGGTCGGAGAATCTGATTGTGATCTTATTTCAACGATTTTAGGTCAAGGTAACCTTTAAGGTCACCCTAAAGGGCATTTTGGGGACAAATTCGCCATTATCAGTGGTTTTGGGGCAAGATATATAAACTGCCTCATTCTATTGGTTTCCAGGTTTGAGTAACCCGAATCTGGCCTTATTTTGGCGATTCGGGGCAATATTTCATTTGAGAGTCGCGATAGAGGTCATCCGAACCAGAGGTCAATTGTAGGTATAACACCAAAAGAACCACAAATAATACCATAGAGGTTTGTGGCATTCTCCGATTCTGATCCTATTTTGAAGATTTGAGGTCAACCCATTTTGGGGTCAAAGGTCAAAGATCAACAGTTACCACTAAGAACAATCGAACGAAGAGTATTCAGGAACAAATTATATTACAATACTCCGGAGATGACATCTGCTGACAAAATGCTGTATTTAAATGTTCGAAATACAATACAAAGACCGCCTTAGCAACAATATACCAATGATTATTGGTATCTATACCTTCTGGCTTGCGCTATCAAGGAACTGTGAAGTCGGGTCGCACCCAGTAAGGCCGTGGAAGAGGGGTAGTGCCAAGGATTTGACGGACCGAGATCGGAACAAACGGTATGGACTGAATGTCACAATATTTCTTTCCAGTACCGAAGTCCACCAAGAGTTCCGATAGACCGAGGGTCTTCAAAGACCGGACATCGCTGTCCATCGTGCGAACATAGGCTGTTGTATGACCCTTCTCCCTGGCATGTGCTAGATGCAGGAGGACCCTAGTGTCCGCCTCGGAATGGTTGCACGGTTGAAGTATTGTGAGGTCATAACGCCTGTTGAAGAACACTGACTCAAAACGGGTACACAGAAGGAGCTTTCCGCTCATGTCAGTCTTGGACATCTGTGTGCTGATGAATGAGAACGGCTCCTTTTTGTTAACATCTTTTAAGAAGCCGCTGATCCATTCATACTTCGGGATTTTAGGGGTTCAGGAAAAAGTACTGTGGCATTCCAGTCCAAACCATCTGTTCCGATCTTGGTCCGTCAAAGTCCGTGGCACTACCTCTCTTTCATAGCTTAACGGGGTGCAAGACGACTTCACAGTTTCTTGGATGTGGCAAAAAGACCGCCTGGGCGTATATCGGACCCCACCGACACACTAGTTGCTCTCACGCATGATCCTGACACTCTCGAGTCCTTGCATATGGAGCTTATAGAACGCTTCATCGTACTCATGTACAGCAAGGGATGTGATGCAGCCGGTGTCAATGAGGCCAAGCATCACCTCTTCACTACTGCAACCAGATCGCCGGAAAACATCCCACCACCCAAGCCGCGCTTTTGCAGCATGTGAAGCGAGCGCTGCTGCAAGCGAGTTTCTACTGGAGTCGCTTCACTCCAGCAGGGAATCCCTGACTTCAATGAGTGGAGCTGGCACAAAGATTGCACCAGTACATGGCAACCGCTATGGACCACTCTCAGCGACACTTCTATGGCATATGCCATTCTCATGCACTGAGGCTGACTCAAGGCATGCACGGGAAGGTGCAAATGCAACTGTGCCGATGTCCGATACATGACCCTCTGCAAATGCGAAGGCGGGTGCGTTAATAACTTGGGCGATGATGACAAGTATTATTTATTGCTGGCATCATAGAGCGCAAGCCAGAATGCATAGGTAGTAAAAGTAATCATTGGTATACTGTTGCTTAAGCGGTCTTTGTTTTGTATTTTGAACATTTAAATGCACGTAGCGGCATAGTTATAGCATTTTGTCAGCAGATGTCATCTCCGAAGTATTTTAGTAACATTTGTTCCTGAATAATCTTCTTTCGATTGTTTTTAGTAGCAACTGTTGATCTTTGACCTTTAATTCTCAAATGAGGTGACCATGACCTCAAATCGTCAAAATAAGGTCAGAATCTAATTCTCCGATGCCGCAAAGCCCTATGGTATTATTTGTGATTCTAGCCCTTTTGATGTTTCCTATAATTGACCTCCGGTTGACCTCTGTTTCGGGGGACATCTGTCATGAACCCCACATGCAATATTGCCTCAAATTGTCAAAATATGGCCAGCTTCGGGTTACTCAACCCCGAAAATCGATAAAATGAGTTAGTTTGTATATCTCGACTAAAAACCACTAAAAATGACGAATTTGACCCAAAAATGACCTTCAGGGTGACCTTGACCTCAAATCGTTGAAATAAGATCACACTCAGATTTCCCGACTCCGATAACCACTAAAAAGTTGTATTATTCATGATTCTAGCCATTTTATTGACTGACCTCTCACCCGGGTGGCGGCCATAATGAATTTCGCCAATATGGCGGCCCCAGGGGGCGACTACCTTGGCGCCCGTCAAAAATCGAAAAGGTATGGTATGGGCGACATATGGGCCAAATTTGGTGCTTTTGGAAGAATCTGAACCAAACAGTCCCGATTATGCCCTAACAGCCCCGACTATACGACAAGCTGAGGCATATTCTTACCATAACCTGGAGTATGCATGACACCCCAGTTCAATCCCCTGGCGCCCCACGGGAACGGGTTACACGGCATATTCTGTATGACCAGTGTCCATTGTACTACGATGGAGTGTACTAACTTCGGACTGAGTGGAGACTTATCCTGCCTCCATGGTTCAGCATATGGAACTAACCACTGACATGGAGAAATAAGAACCAGACGAGCTGTTTCTTTCCCGGTAGCTTTTTCGCTTATCCGCTACAGGGAAACCCAGACAGATCTTTGAGTGAAATTTAACACCGCGTCCTGTTCCCGTCACGAATGTCTTGCGAGCCAGAAAAAACTAGCACTACAGAGTGATTATCGACTCCTAACTTCCTTTGTTTCTGAGAGGTATACACTTGTAATCCATTTGTCATTGTCGTTCACATTTGTCCCCGAGGTGGAATTGAAGTTAAAACACAGGGATAATGTCCGAGATCGCGATCAATCGCTGACATTTATACGTAACATTTGCTTACTTCTGTATATCAAAATAAGTAGGCGTCTGAGGATGATGGAAAATGGATAGATGCTATTAATTTCCTGTGTTTTTGTCGCCTATGGTGTTGCGATGGTATCATTTCAATACAAATGCAGGATATGGCTGAGAAGGAAATGTTCCTAATTTCATGAAAGCTTTTTCGCACGTATTTTGTCTCATATTTGGCAGAGTAGAAATCTCACTTGACGTGAGTTGTTGAGGATTCCAGAACAACAGTTTCACAATCTCCTAGTTCATAGAGATGAAGTACCAGATTCGAAAAGTACTCCTACATGTAGCTATAATATTTTGTGTAGGCACCAATCAAGCCAGTGACAGGGGTGTGCATTGTGGAACCTACGAAGATCCACGGTATTGTGATATACGTGGACCTACTGGATTTATTTTTTTGTGTGTAAATATTTTCACTGGTGCAAAGTTTACCGATCATTGTCCCAGTTATTTCACTGTGATTCTGGATTTGGGATTTACCATATGGACTAGGCGTCCCATACAGGGAGGAGCCTACGTGTTGTTTTATATCTTACAATGAGTTCGCTGAATTAATGGAATTTAGAAGCCGGAATGTTTTGTGTCAGGGCATCCCATACCGGGAGTGGCCAACGTGTGTGACAACCCTGAATAAGCTTGTGTTGAGGTACTTTCGACGGGATTTACTTACCTGGGACAGAGACTGGAGTTTCCGGACATTGTCTGCAATTTATATATATCACCATACCGTAAATCCATTGTGAATTGTAATCGTCTGACACAACATTTGCGAGGTGTCAGAACTGTGTTTTTCTGGCCCGCCACTCGGGGCGGCCATGTTGTGTTTAGCGAAGGAAACTGGGTCAAACTAACATTCATAAATTCATGCCATCCTGAGGAATTCGATGGAAATTAGTTATTCTTGTATTCTCAATTAAGAGTTCTGAAAATAATTACGTTATATTGCGTGGTTATTCAGTCGTAGACTAAAGTTTCACTTGGAACTATTTTTCGTAATGAGCTTTGCCTTCGCCAACACCACTGGTAACCCGATTGCTGTAGATTTTGTCCGTGGTAAATTTGACTTTGGTTCCGGACAATTCTGACTGTGAGTTGACAATCTGTTGTCAAAAACATTATTTCCATGCTTTTTAAATACGTCTGCAGTTGTTCATTGTTACTGGCACTTGCTGGATTATTGTGTGAGCTATAGGAATTTTGCCATGTGAAGTGACCCCCGAAATCTGTGGCGTGAGGATCGTAAACGTCATGCCTGGACTAGTTTTTGTGACAAAAACTAATGATCGTTTCTAGTAAACTAGAGCAGTTATAACCAATTTAATAAATTCCTTATATACAATTATCTATGTAAATCTCTTGTACAAATGTTGGTTAACTAAATTTACAGTTATAATTTGTTATCACTGTTTCTAATTTCGCCCAGCCTTTCGAGATAGGGCCATTTCCGTCATTCTGATTGGCTGATCATATCACGTGGTAATCCGACCGGAGTCTATATAAGTAGAGCAAGAACCCAGTAATGGCAGATAGCTGGCTGGCTACAGCCGTGTACGTATCATCCAATAAGCCCTAAAGGAATACCTGGGATATTTATACTGTGGAATATTACTTCATATTCAAATAATATTGGGAATTACTTCTGGAAATTACATCTTGGATATATATAATTTGTGCTAATCTGTGATACAGCAGCTATCTCCCATCACACGTATGCTTCTTATCTGTCTTCAATTGTGATTGGATATACGAATTCCAGAGTTAATTGGAAAGGCCATACACAGTCATGAATATAGTGAATGTGTGTGCATGCTAGTAGTATATAAACCAGTGCTACTGGGTTCCATCATTCGGGCAGTGGGCAGCATAGGTCATTATTACAACTGCTCGGCATAACCTGTGAGAGTCTTAAGCTGAGGAAATGTGTATACATGTACCATATGTTTATTCGATATCTACACCATCAATAAAGAACATCCTACATATGACGGAAATACAGAGTTGATTCGTTCGTGCTTTTGACCACTCTCATGGAGGCGTGATCATGAACTGGTACTGAATCGTTGTATGTAGCTGTGATCGTTTCCCCATACTGAGTCGCCATTGAGTGATATACAGGTACAGATTCGTTATATCGTAACGTTGATAATATTCCGACAGTGAGTCGTTACCTACCAACTGGAGTCTATTCTGTTACCGAGTTTTGGGTCTTCTCATACTAGCAGGATACGAAGTCATCATTTACATGATATACCGGAGCTCAATCTATTCAACCCATAATTGGAGACGGACACAAAGACGCATTTATTACAGTATTGTACCGGGACCTTGGTTTGCCCAACGATCACGACGGACTTCCCGCTGTCAAACAAATCTATGAATCTATCAGAGATGACCGCGGATGACATACTCGGTGTGCACATGTGGGAAAACATAACCGATGTGTCCCAGCATTGTCAAGAAGTGTATCAAAGGCTAGGCCTGTTCACAAGGATTCAAATTGACAGGCAGCGCGCTAACTATCCCAGGTGTACTATGTTCGCTGTAGATGCATTATTCAACCACACTGTCCTCATTTGCCACGAGGAGGAGAACATTACAGCAACAATATTGGAACCATTTCTGAAAAGACTAATCATCGTAAAATTTCTAATTACTCGAATAGAAATGTCTGCCCTGCTTTATTCTCGGAATACACTTGCCTTGCTCTGTTTGGACGGGAGTAACCTGGCCGACAGTGTTTGGGATTTCATACGGCTATTCACTAACTTGAAACACCTACAACTCCCCCGAAATGACATCTCGCGCATTCCTCAAGCAATCTTTCAAAACATGGCCAAGCTAACTGAAATCTATCTTACTTCGAACCGTATAGTTAATATTGAACCCGGGACGTTCACAAGACCTGGTGAAGTCATTAGTAATCTGTATTTGGAAGATAACAAAATAACGTCGATCCAACCATGGACATTTACAGGAGCCAAAATACGTACCTTGTGGTTATCGAATAATCCAATTTCTTACATTTCCAACAGAGCTTTCTTCGGATTTCACGTAAAACGTTTACATCTGGTATCAATGGAATTGTCATATCTTTCCGAGAGTACATTCGCAACCATCACTGAGCTAACTTACCTTCGGTTAGTAGACAACAGACTGAACTCAACTGACTGGTTGGACACGAAAACGTGCCAGACAGTCTCCCAAATAGATCTGTCAGAAAATTGTTTGACAGACTTTCCCTCCAAGGGCACCTGTGATGGTAAATCGACACTACCGACGATTAACCTTAGTAGAAACAAATTGCAAACCTTAAATTTAACCGGCTTTGCTCTCAGAGGGGAGGCAATGTTTCACGAAAATAATTTGACAACAGTTTCGGGTGTCAATATTTTCTCCAGTGGCAGTTCGGTAATCGTAAGCTTCACAAGCAATCATCTGGAATTGATACCTTTCATACACTTCTTCTTAGATCAACAGCACAGCGAGAGTAAGGCTTACCTTAGAGACAATCATCTAAGGGCAGCACCAAAAATACGAATCGAATGAAAGGATGTTGATCCTCTCAATCTCAAACTGCTCTTGGACACCGATTCAAACAGACTCGAGAATCTCCAACAGTTAGATTTAGAATTCGCTCCCAGTCGAATTTTTCATACTGAGTTGGTTGCCCTCAGTTGGAGCCATGCTCATAACGGCGTACGAACGTTTCCAAGTTGTGATGTGTTTGTAAGTACTACATACAGATTAGTCAATTTGAATTTGAACTACAACCAGCTTGAAAGTGTGGAACTACTTCCATGCCCCTTTGCAATCGCCATCGAGTCGCTCCGATTGATGGGAAACAAAATTAGATCGTTTACTGTATCCCGATGGGCAACAAACTGGCGTATTGGATTGTTGAATCTCATGAAGAACCGATTGGGCGAGCTGCCAAAAGACATCTTTTGTGGCATTTTCTCGGTCAAATCCTTACTACTGCGATTTAATCCGCTGTCTGCATTACCACATAAATGTGCTGTGTACAAAGAACTGACAGCTTTAAGTGTCTACGGAAATCCGATTTTCTGTTCTTGTGCTCTCGGATCCTTCACAAACTTGGCAAAATTTGACTTGAAAACGTGTCTAATCGAGAATTCAAGAGGAAACAAAAGCCGTGACGTCACGATATACATAAAAGAGTTCTGTGAGGTACCGACTGAAACAACTCGACACAGTGTATCTTCCGCTGCTGCACGTAAAACTATCGGCTGTGAGGTGATTGTGGTTGTGTTATTGTTTCGGGGGAACATTTTTGTGGCGCCATGATGATGGCTAGCATGAATTGAACTGTGGCGACAGTGATGATGGCTGGCATGAGTTGAACTGTGGCGACAGTGATGGTGGCTGGCATGACTTGAACTGTGACGGCAGTGATGGTGGCTGGCATGACTTGAACTGTGGCGACAATGATGATGGCTAGCATGGCTTGAACTGTGGCGACAGTGATGATGGCTGGCATCAATTGAACTGTGGCGACAGTGGTGATGGCTGGCATGACTTGAACTGTGGCGACAGTGATGGTGGCTGGCATGACTTGAACTGTGACGACAATGATGATGGCTGGCATGACTTGAACTGTGGCCGCAGTGATGATGGCTGGCATGAATTGAACTGTGGCAACAGTGATGATTTTTCCCGTTCTCATGAGACTAAGTTCAACCATAATAAATGAGATAAATTAAAGAAATATAAGGAGATAAATTCGGAGAACAATTCCTTCAGGAAGGAACTCAATCAGCGTGTTGGTCCGTGTTGTTCTATCACAACAAACTTCTGTGCAAAACTGACAAGTAACCTGGTCCTAAATACACGGTTATTTACTAACTCAGAGGTGAGAATGGCGAAAAGTTATACGGTCAGTCTTTCGATTTCATTGGCTGTATTTATATTATAGTCATCCATCTAGACTCGTTGCTATACAAACAAACTATATTTCCCGCCTTGTGACGCTTACATGAAGAGACGGATCAATCATTTTAATCATTTTACTTTGAATTAGAAACAATTTCCAAAATAATTTGTTCGTGTCCATGGTCAGTCTAATCGCTTATTGTATTATAGAGCATATAAACGTTGGGAAATATATCACCATTAACCAGTGCATCCAGTACAAATTTGACTGAACTTAATAAGCGATAATTCGTTTTGAATAACTGTCAAAAATATTCAGAGTAGTAAAACTTAACGCTATCTTGTCTTGGTGATTTGGGACGTGTCCAATCCTGCGGGGAGGGGGGAGGGGGAGAAGCAGCCCCTAAACATATTCTTACCACTTGAGCTGGGCGCCGAAAATGTCCACCCTTGGGTCAATCTCTACTATAAAAATGACTTTAAAAAAATCCAGGGCGACCGACAAGATGAAGTCACAGTGACGTCCTTTTCAAAAAGCCTTTCTTTGAAAAAAATTCTGTCAGATTTTTTTAAACTTTTTTATTTATGTGGCTTTTTTAACTGCATGATAAATTAGGAGTTAATAATATAATGTAAATAAAATAAAAGGCTTTTCCCACTTCGCGAAAAGAAGGATTGTTGAAGTGAAATTTCGAGAACGTCACTTTTCCGGCGAATTTACCCAAATCTTCTGCTCGGAGGGTAATGCGACTGGTCCAAAAGGACCCCAATATGGTTAGCTCTATTCGTCGTCCCGGAAATAGCGTATTGGTAGTTCAGGAGTATTGATATGCCTCTCAGTGCCTGATGGGCTTAAATTATCGACAATTTCATTTCAGCTATTTTTGTCAGATAGTCGTGCGTTAACAAAGATGTAAAGAACAGCTCAGCAGTGAAAGATTAGCTTCGTTTTCGTCATATATTCTCCCCAATTCCATATTTATACTGTACAACACTAACGTTTCAAGCATAGAATGGCATGCACCATGCAGCACGATATGATTAATAATTGTTTTTTTCAGATAATGCTAAACCGCGGATTATGTCGTAGGTCGAATCGGCTAAAGCGGCATGAAAAACAAGTGGTAAAATCAGCTATGACGCAAATGTACACTTACATACCTGCAGATGGAAATGGGTGGAAAAGGTATGCCGATTTTGACAGACAAATTGCTCAGCTGTTGAAAGATATGTGCAAATAAGCTTTTCTGGCCGTGGGAAAAGTTTAAAATAGTTTGACAACATAACACTGCTCTCATCACGCCTTGGGTAGAATTGATGGAGACGGACGGAAATAGGCATAGGGATGATCTGGCGTCACAATTGCAGACGGGTATTTAGAAGGGTATTCAAAGTACATCTCTGTCAATTTTATGTGAAATGGTCTATCGGTTGCAAGTGTTCCTCATATTAGGATGGCAAATGACGTAAACCGTAGAAATCTCTGTTAAATCAAGAAATTAACAGACATTTTAAATCAAGATCAGCATTGTCATTGGAGTCTGTCTCATAGACGTAACCCGGCCTCGTTTTCGATCTCCAAATCTGCTGTTCATCTCGGAAAATGCGGTTGGTCAACGGTGTTAGAGGTGAATGGTGCTAGGCAGGGATAAGCGAGTGCAGACAGAATATGGCTTTATCCAGTGGTATGTTAGATTGAAGTAATTATTTTCCCAGTCTCTCAAAATGTTAAAAAGACATGAGTTCATTGAAATACACCTACTTCACCGAAACCAGAAAAACAATTCCCAGACAATCGCAATAGTTCGATTTGACTACTTTCGCGGTTATGGCATTAATACCTAAATTCCACTGCCTTGTAAATATTGCCAGTGCGCGTTAATTAAGCGAAGGAATTACGTGAAAATTGCACTCAATATTTTGCACTCATTCACCGATTTTCAGCCACCTGCACTTTATCTGAATATCAACCAACCGCATAGATAACCTGTACCGATTCGATAGATTCGAATATTGCCCGACAGTTCATCAGCTCATTTTTACTTCAAGGAATGGCGAATAAAGGGAAATCAACAAATGTTTGCTCTTCCAATAACCTTACCGGGATTACCACTGTGATGCAGTGCTGGCAACATTTTTATTGCCCAACTCCTAAAAATAAAGATAATAAACCTCTGTAATGGACCACGGCCGCCTACTGAACGTCGGATCTCAGATACCTGGAATACAGTATAGAGATTTGACCCACTTTCTGTCTGGGCGTGTGAGACTTCTTGGAGTCACTGGTGGCTATTAGTCCTGAGGCCGGGTCACTGTATGTATACTAAGTACACGCCCATGGATAGATGAGATAGGTTTTTTGTGATCTTGATTTCTGTCCGCCTATCCATCTTTCAACTGTTAATGGTCCCAAACCCTGATGACGTATTATATCTCTCTCAATCACGTGATGAATTGTGTATTCATTCCTCTGCATGACACGTGAACACTTATGCAGAAATCTAACATCGCTTTTCGTAACACGAAATCAATTGAATTTTCATTGTCAACACAAAGCACATGTGCCGCAAGGCTTGAAATCCTATATGTAAACTGATACACCAAATTAAAGCTTGCTCTTCCGACTGTGCTAGCCCAGGGGCCTCGCGCTGGCAGTTAAGTTGATGTCATGTTACATGAGTGAGGTGACAGGCTAATTGAATTTTTTTTAACGATCCCCACCAGCCATTTAATTGTCATGGATGTTGGGGCCTGCATTGCATCAAGGGATAGAAGTTGGATTTATTGTCATGGATGTAGGGGGCCTACGTCATCAGGTTTCAGGACAATTGTCAAAAGGTCGAGGTAACTTGGGCTTGAACATCTGAAAAATCTTCGGTTCTAGACCATGGATTCGCACCAAACTTTGGGTATACCTCAAAGATCATAACCAAGATCACGACATGGGTCAACTGGGACAGTCAGGTGTTTGTGTATGAAGATTGCGATGGTGCCATTAACTAGTGATCGAATGAGAATGCTCGTCTTAATTTAAAATGTTGCAGGTCCAATGACCAATCGCTGGAGGGGAGACGGCTGGAACAGTACCCTGACACTGTCTGATGGAAATCTTGATGTGGATGTTGAACTCGCCAATCTTTACATGTGCTGAGTCACGTAGAGAACGTTTTCATGAATAGACGGAATATTGTGAATATTTAGTTTGATGAAGATTGACCTACGGCGAAAGAAATAAAAACCAGGAAAGAGAAAGCAAACGGTTTATTGATCAAAATACGATTTTCTTGACAAGTCTCACAGTCATGTATTCTGTCTCACAATCTGCACACAGCTAGAATTGTCCAAATGTCATGAACAATCAAACAGTGTCTTACATTTTTTAAAGATATGTAATCATTACGCATAGGGAATCGGATAAAAGGGAGCGCTGTGCTTGCATACCACGATAACGTTTGTAGTAAGAAACTACTATACTTCAGTACTTTGCGCTCATCTTTTTCTACATGAAGTTCCTTTGGTTTCATCAGAATTCTGTCACAACTACTGAGTGATAAACTATTGTTGGAACGGATAAGGAATATGGAAGATTACTTGATCGATATAACAGCACGCCGCTTGTGTATTTTTCGCTGGAATTTCAACCAAAACTAGGCGAAGGATTCTTTCTGAATCGAACACCATGAAATCCTTGTAATAGTTCAGACTAAAGTCTGTCCATTTTAATTAGTCATCTACTTTGGAGCTTGACAAAAATCAATAGATTTCCTTTTTTGCAGCGTGTAACTTTACAAAATGACTACCATTTCTCCGTTATATCGATAATATATCACGCTTGAAATAACTTTGTAATTCTATCTATATAAAACTCCAGTACAGTTGTATCATGCACCGTGTCTCAATT
>JAVTVY010018758.1:0-74046 GCA_036873755.1 Hanleya hanleyi | reverse complement strand
TTTATATTTTCGGCTCTGGCAAGCTAGATCCCTATTCAGATAGGTCAGACCGCTATTCAGATATGACAGACCGCTATTCAGACCGACATGTAAACGGTCATTCAAAGTACCCTATCGTCCCATGTAGGGACCGAAGACTCCAACTTGTAGCCCATGAAATACTCTCTCATTATACGTATTTATAAGTTCGAAGTGTTTATATTATTGTCTCTGGCGATCTAGACCGCTATTCAGATAGGACAGACAGCTATTCAGACCGACATGTAAACGGTCATTCGTAGCAGCGCCCCCTACCGTCCGATGTAGGGACTGATGACTCCAACTTGTAGCCGATGGCATGCTCTCTCGACATGCCTATTTTTAAGTTCCAGTCATTTGCATTTTCGGCTCTGACAAGCTAGACCGCTATTCAGATAGGCCAGACCGCTATTCAGATAGGCCAGACCGCTATTCAGAACGGCATGTAAACGGTCATTCGTAGTAGCGCCCCCTAGCGTCCGATATATGGACTGAAGACTCCAACTTGTACCCAATGAAATACTCTCTCATTATACATATTTATAAGTTCGAAGCTTTTATATTATTGTCTCTGGCGATCTAGACCGCTATTCAGATATGGCAGACCGCTATTCAGACCGGCATGTAAACGATCATTCGTAGTAGCGGCCCCTAGCGTCCGATATAGGGACTGAAGGCTCCAACTTGTAGCCAATGAAATACTCTCTCATTATACCTATTTATAAGCTCGAAGTGTTTATATTATTGTCTCTGGCGATCTAGACCGCTTTTCAGATAGGACAGACCGCAATTCAGACCGACATGTAAACGGTCATTCATAGTAGCGCCCCCTGGCGCCCAATAAAGGGACTGAAGACTCCATCTTTTAGCCGATGGCATGCTCTCTCGACATGCCTATTTTTAAGTTCCAACCATTTATATTTTCCGTTGTGACAAGCTAGACCGCTATTCAGATAGGCCAGTCCGCTATTCAGATAGGGCAGACCGCTATTCAGACCGGCATGTAAACGGTCATTCGTAGTAGCGCCACTTACCGTCCGATGTAGGGACTGAAGACTCCAACTTGTAGCCAATGAAATGCTCTCTCACTATACCTATTTATAAGTTCGAAGTGTTTATATTATTGTCTCTGGCGATCTAGACCGCTATTCAGATAGGACAGACAGCTATTCAGACCGACATGTAAACGGTCATTCGTAGTAGCGCCCCCTAGCGTCCGATGTAGGGACTGATGACTCCAACTTGTAGCCGATGGCATGCTCTCTCGACATGCCTATTTTTAAGTTCCAGTCATTTATATTTTCGGCTCTGACAAGCTAGACCTCTATTCAGATAGGCCAGACCGCTATTCAGATAGGTCAGACCGCTATTCAGACAGGCATGTTAACGGTCATTCGTAGTAGCGCCCCCTAGCGTCCGATATAGGGACTGAAGACTCCAACTTGTAGCCAATGAAATACTCTCTCATTATACCTATTTATAAGTTCGAAGTGTTTACATTATTGTCTCTGGCGATCTAGACCGCTATTCAGATATGCCAGACCGCTATTCAGACCGGCATGTAAACGACCAATCCTAGTAGCGTCCCTAGCGTCCGATATAGGGACTGAAGACTCCAACTTGTAGCCAATGAAATACTCTCTCATTACTCCCATTTATAAGTTCGAATTGTTTATATTATTGTCTCTGGCGATCTAGACCGCTATTCAGATAGGACAGACCGCTATTCAGACCGACATGTAAACGGTCATTCATAGTAGCGCCCCCTGTCGCCCGATAAAGGAACTGAAGACGCCATCTTTTATCCGATGGCATGCTCTCTCGACATGCCTATTTTTAAGATCCAAGCATTTATATTTTTGGCTGTGACAAGCTAGACCGCTATTCAGATAGGCCAGACCGCTATTCAGATAGGTCAGACCGCTATTCAGACCGGCATGTAAGCGGTCATTCGTAGTAGCGCCCCCTAGCGTCCGATGTAGGGACTGATGGCTTCAACTTGTAGCCCATGAAATACTCTCTCATTATACCTATTTATAAGTTCGAAGTGTATATATTATTGTCTCTGGCGATCTAGACCGCTATTCAGATATGCCAGACCGCTATTCAGACCGGCATGAAAACGATCATTCGTAGTAGCGCCCCCTAGCGTCCGATGTAGGGACTGAAGACACCAACTTGTAGCAAATAAAATACTCTCTCATTATACCTATTTATAAGTTCGAAGTGTTTATATTATTGTCTCTGGCGATCTAGACCGCTATTCAGATAGGACAGACCGCTATTCAGACCGACATGTAAACGGTCATTCATAGTAGCGCCCCCTGGCGCCCGATAAAGGAACTGAAGACTCCATCTTTTAGCCGATGGCATGCTCTCTCGACATGCCTATTTTTAAGTTCCAAGCATTTATATTTTCGGCTCTGACAAGCTAGACCGCTATTCAGATAGGCCAGACCGCTATTCAGATAGGTCAGACCGCTATTCAGACCGGCATGTAAACGGTCATTCGTAGTAGCGCCCCCTAGCGTCCGATGTAGGGACTGAAGACTCCAACTTGTAGCCAATGAAATACTCTCTCATCATACCTATTTATAAGTTCGACGTGTTTATATTATTGTCTCTGGCGATCTAGACCGCTATTCAGATAGGACAGACCGCTATTCAGACCGACATGTAAACGGTCATTCATAGTAGCGCCTCCTGGCGCCCGATAAAGGAACTGAAGACTTCATCTTTTAGCCAATGGCATGCTCTCTCGACATGCCTATTTTTAAGATCCAAGCATTTATATTTTTGGCTCTGACAAGCTAAACCGCTATTCAGATAGGCCAGACCGCTATTCAGATAGGTCAGACCGCTATTCAGACCGGCATGTAAACGGTCATTCGTAGTAGCGCCGCCTAGCGTCCGATGTAGGGACTGAAGACTCCAGCTTGTAGCCCATGAAATACTCTCTCATTATTCCCATTTATAAGTTCGAAGTGTATATATTATTGTCTCTGGCGATCTAGACCGCTATTCAGATAAGACAGACCGCTATTCAGACGGACATGTAAACGGTCATTCGTAGTAGCGCCCCCTAGCGTCCGATGTAGGGACTGAAGACTCCAACTTGTAGCCAATGAAATACTCTCTCATTAAACCTATTTATAAGTTCGAAGTGTTTATATTATTATCTCTGGCGATCTAGACCGCTATTCAAGTATGCCAGATCGCTATTCAGTCCGGCATGTAAACGGTCATTCGTAGTAGCGCCCCCTAGCGTCCGATGTAGGGACTGAAGACTCCAACTTGTAGCCAATGAAACACTCTCTCACTATGCCTATTTATAAGTTCGACGTGTTTATATTATTGTCTCTGGCGATCTAGACCGCTATTCAGATAGGACAGACCGCTATTCAGACCGACATGTAAACGGTCATTCATAGTAGCGCCTCCTGGCGCCCGATAAAGGAACTGAAGACTCCATCTTTTAGCCGATGGCATGCTGTCTCGACATACCTATTTTTAAGATCCAAGCATTTATATTTTTGGCTCTGACAAGGTAGACCGCTATTCAGATAGGCCAGACCGCTATTCAGATAGGTCAGACCGCTATTCAGACCGGCATGTAAACGGTCATTCGTAGTAGCGCCCCCTAGCGTCCGATGTAGGGACTGAAGACTCCAACTTGTAGCCAATGAAATACTCTCTCATTATACCTATTTATAAGTTCGAAGTGTTTATATTATTGTCTCTGGCGATCTAGACCGCTATTCAGATAGGAAAGACCGCTATTCAGACCGACATGTAAACGGTCATTCATAGTAGCGCCCCCTGTCGCCCGATAAAGGAACTGAAGACGCCATCTTTTAGCCGATGGCATGCTCTCTCGACATGCCTATTTTTAAGATCCAAGCATTTATATTTTTGGCTCTGACAAGCTAGACCGCTATTCAGATAGGCCAGACCGCTATTCAGATAGGTCAGACCGCTATTCAGACCGGCATGTAAACGGTCATTCGTAGTAGCGCCCCCTAGCGTCCGATGTAGGTACTGAAGACTCCAGCTTGTAGTCCATGAAATACTCTATCATTATACCTATTTATAAGTTCGAAGTGTTTATATTATTGTCTCTGGCGATCTAGACCGCTATTCAGATATGCCAGACCGCTATTCAGACCGGCATGCAACTGTCATTCGTAGTAGCGCTCCCTAGCGTCCGATGCAGGGACTGAAGACTCCAACTTGTAGCCAATGAAATACTCTCTCATTATACCTATTTATAAGTTCGAAGTGTTTATATTATTGTCTCTGACGATCTAGATCGCTATTCAGATAGGTCAGACCGCTATTCAGACCGGCATGTAAACGGTCATTCGTAGTAGCGCCCCCTAGCGTCCGATGTAGGGACTGAAGACTCCAACTTGTAGCCAATGAAATACCCTCTCATTATACCTATTTATAAGTTCGAAGTGTTTATATTATTGTCTCTGGCGATCTAGACCGCTATTCATTTAGGACAGACCGTTATTCAGACCGACATCGGTCATTCATAGTAGCGCCCCTGGCGCCCGATAAAGGAACTGAAGACTCCATCTTTTAGCCGATGGCATGATCTCTCGACATGCCTATTTTTAAGTTCCAAGCATTTATATTTTGGGCTCTGACAAGCTAGACCGCTATTCAGATAGGCCAGACCGCTATTCAGATAGGTCAGACCGCTATTCAGACCGGCATGTAAACGGTCATTCGTATTAGCGCCCCCTAGCGTCCGATGTAGGTACTGAAGACTCCAGCTTGTAGTGCATGAAATACTCTATCATTATACCTATTTATAAGTTCGAAGTGTTTATATTATTGTCTCTGGCGATCTAGACCGCTATTCAGATAGGACAGACCGCTATTCAGACCGACATGTAAACGGTCATTCATAGTAGCGCCCCCTGGCGCCCGATAAAGGAACTGAAGACTTCGTCTTTTAGCCGATGGCATGCTCTCTCGGCATGCCTATTTTTAAGTTCCAATCATTTATATTTTCGGCTCTGACAAGCTAGACCGCTATTCAGATAGGCCAGACCGCTATTCAGATAGGTCAGACCGCTATTCAGACCGGCATGTAAACGGTCATTCGTATTAGCGCCCCCTATCGTCCGATGTAGGTACTGAAGACTCCAACTTGTAGTCCATGAAATACTCTATCATTATACCTATTTATAAGTTCGAAGTGTATATATTATTGTCTCTGGCGATCTAGACCGCTATTCGGATATGCCAGACCGCTATTCAGACCGGCATGCAACTGTCATTCGTAGTAGCGCCCCCTAGCGTCCGATGCAGGGACTGAAGACTCCAACTTGTAGCCAATGAAATACTCTCTCATTATACCTATTTATAAGTTCGAAGTGTTTATATTATAGTCTCTGGCGATCTAGACCGCTATTCAGATAGGTCAGACCGCTATTCAGACCGACATGTAAACGGTCATTCATAGTAGCGCCCCCTGCGTCCGATGTAGGGACTGATGACTCCAACTTGTAGCCGATGGCATGCTCTCTCGACATGCCTATTTTTAAGTTCCAGTCATTTATATTTTCGGCTCTGACAAGCTAGACCGCTATTCAGATAGGCCAGACCGCTATTCAGATAGGTCAGACCGCTATTCAGACCGGCATGTAAACGGTCATTCGTAGTAGCGCCCCTTAGCGTCCGATATAGGGACTGAAGACTCCAACTTGTAGCCCATGAAATACTCTCTCATTATACCTATTTATAAGTTCGAAGTGTATATATTATTGTCTCTGGCGATCTAGACCGCTATTCAGATATGGCAGACCGCTATTCAGACCGGCATGCAACTGTCATTCGTAGTAGCGCCCCCTAGCGTCCGATGCAGGGACTGAAGACTCCAACTTGTAGCCAATGAAATACTCTCTCATTATACCTATTTATAAGTTCGAAGTGTTTATACGATGTAGGGACTGATGACTCCAACTTGTAGCCCATGAAATACTCTCTCATTATACCTATTTATAAATTCGAAGTGTATGTATTATTGTCTCTGGATATCTAGACCGCTATTCAGATATGCCAGACCGCTATTCAGATCGGCATGTAAACGATCATTCGTAGTAGCGCCCCCTAGCGTCCGATGTAGGGACTGATGACTCCAACTTGTAGCGGATGGCATGCTCTCTCTACTGCCTATTTTTAAGTTCCACTCATTTATATTTTCGGCTCTGACAAGCTAGACCGCTATTCAGATAGGCCAGACCGCTATTCAGATAGGTCAGACCGCTATTCAGACCGGCATGTAAACGGTCATTCGTAGTAGCGCCCCTTAGCGTCCGATATAGGGACTGAAGACTCCATCTTTTAGCCGATGGCATGATCTCTCGACATGCCTATTTTTAAGTTCCAAGCATTTATATTTTCGGCTCTGACAAGCTAGACCGGTATTCAGATATGCCAGACCGCTATTCAGCCCGGCATGAAAATGATCATTCGTAGTAGCGCCGCCAAGCGTCCGATGCAGGGACTGAAGACTCCAACTTGTAGCCAATGAAATACTCTCTCATTATACCTATTTATAAGTTCGAAGTGTTTATACGATGTAGGGACTGATGACTCCAACTTGTAGCCCATGAAATACTCTCTCATTATACCTATTTATAAATTCGAAGTGTATGTATTATTGTCTCTGGATATCTAGACCGCTATTCAGATAGGCCAGACCGCTATTCAGATATGGCAGACCGCTATTCAGACCGGCATGCAACTGTCATTCGTAGTAGCGCCCCCTAGCGTCCGATGCAGGGACTGAAGACTCCAACTTGTAGCCAATGAAATACTCTCTCATTATACCTATTTATAAGTTCGAAGTGTTTATACGATGTAGGGACTGATGACTCCAACTTGTAGCCCATGAAATACTCTCTCATTATACCTATTTATAAATTCGAAGTGTATGTATTATTGTCTCTGGATATCTAGACCGCTATTCAGATATGCCAGACCGCTATTCAGACCGGCATGTAAACGGTCATTCGTAGTAGCGCCCCCTAGCGTTCGATTTAGGGACTGAAGACTTCAGCTTGTAGTCCATGAAATACTCTATCATTATACCTATTTATATGTTCGAAGTGTTTATATTATTGTCTCTGGCGATCTAGACCGCTATTCAGATAGGACAGACCGCTATTCAGACCGACATGTAAACGGTCGTTCATAGTAGCGCCCCCTGGCGACCGATATGAGAACTGAAGACTCCATCTTCTAGCTCGTGATATACTCTCTGAACAGTCCCATTTACAAGTTCGAAGCATTTGTATTATCGGGTCTGGCAAGGTAGACCGCGGTTCTGATAGGCCAGACCGCTATTCGGATAGCCAGAGACTCATAACAGCGCCCCTAGCAGCGCCCCCTGGAGTCAGATTTGGGATATGATTATGAAAACATATGAAGCAGGACTTTCTCTCTTACTATACAGAGTTTGGAGTTGAAAATACTCATAATAAAGAAAATACAGATGTTTTTCCCCATGTCTGAAGAAATAATGACTGGTCCCCTCGAATAACGAACTGCGAACTGCGAACCGCGGTCTAACTTTACGAACGTTATCGAAAGTGGCTCCCCTCGGCCCATACTTTACAGAGTTATGCCCCTTTACTGATATATTAATTTCTATTTCTGTCCTATATGCCTGAATGTAACCAACTATATCTGCAGAACTGTGTTCGGTATAGCTACTATATTTTGGAAACTTATTTACTTTGTTGTATTCTACAAGCCAACAAAGGATAACTCGCCTCGGCTTATGAAGTTATGCCCCTTTCGGATGTAATACGGTAATTTCCCTAACAATTCACGATGCAGTGATGAAACTCGCAACTCCAAATATTGGCTACTTTCGAATTATTTGTCGCGCTAATTACAGAAAAACGCTCATGTTCGAATTATATGTTACGCTGATTTTCACGGAAGATCCAAAATGGCGGACCGCTTCACCGGGATCGTTGTGATCTTGATAACCGTGTATTATGTTTGATATCTCTATCATAGTTCATTTAAAAGACTCTGGGACCCAGGGCTCGCGAAACCCAGTCGACAACTCGCCAAAGGCGACTAAAAAAAATGACAACTGGCGACTGAATTGTTCAGTTACTTGCCCAATGTGTCGATTAAAAATAGAGTAAATCTAAGTGGAGAGTGAATTTTTGCTACATGAAGTGTTTTGTCGCCAAAGTAATTTTGTGTTTATTTTATCAGGCAGCGAAATCCGAGCAGGCCGAAAATGTACAGGAAATAATGCCGACGAAAAACAGACATGGGCAAATCCTAGTCTATTTACAGACCGCACGTGGTCTGATGTAATATCTGGGATACCTCACCTAATTATATTTTGACTGGGCACGTGAAACCATGTGCAGGCTGGCATGGACGAGTCTATTTTGCGTGACACAATAAGATCATGTGCTCGCCCCAAAAAAGGTAATTTGCGACCCGCTGACTGTTCTCAGCCAATGAAATCATCATAGTAAAACTTAACGTAAACAAATTTTATGAAACAAACTTGGCGGGAATTTGCAAGGTCAAGAGTTGAAACGGCTTGTCCCATTCCAGTGCAAAGAGGTGATACGCCTAAAAGCACGACATGTGCGTTTTGACTTTAGTGTCGCTTCTAAAACAAGTTACACCAGCTCAGTAATTTGGTTAAAAGTTTGCAAAGAAGTGATTGGAACTTTCGTTTCATCTGACCGACTTTTCATTCTGGCCATTTCGGATTTGCGTGATCGACACACCAATGATCGTTTCGTTCACGCAGACTGTCGAGACGAGGGTACTCTGCATAAGTTTTTTTTGTTTCTCTCTTTTCTTTTTTCAAACTAACAATGGATTATCATGTTGTTGGAAACAAATTCGTCATTTTATTACATGGAAACGTTGTTCTGGATTGGCGAGTGAATATAAAACACCAACATCAATATCTTGACATCTCACCGTAGCTCAAATGAAATACTCAACTGATCCCGTGCTGCAGTCAAAATGTATGGGGCACGTTATGCAGGTCTGAAGAAACGAAATAATGGCTCCCTCGACAAAGCAGTTGTGCACATACTAACGCCGAAGCCCTGACAGGGACAAACAGAGGGAAACATTTATATCTTTGTTCTACCATATCATCTGTTTATTAAAGAAAATGAGACATATAACAAAAAATAAAAATAAAAAATCACTTGAATTCGAGCGGCACGAACTCCGCGACGAAAACGGGAGTGTTCGAATTTATTGTTTCACGGGGATATTAAAAATGCTCCCGTTTTCGTTTTATTAGAATGGAGAAAATCACAACAGTGGAAAAATCGGCCGTTTTCGAATTAAATTTGGAAGGTGAATTATTAGGGAAATTACCGTAATCTCCAATTTTGTTATCTGTAGCTGAATGTACAAGTTAAATCTGCAGATCCATGTTCGGTACAGCTTATTCATCTCGGTTCTTATTTTACAGAGTGCTAAGTCAAACGCCTATCGAAAGTGGCTCCCCTCGACCCATATTTTACAGAGTTATGCCCCTTTACAGATATATAATTTTCTATTTCTGTCCTATATGCCTGAATGTACTACCGGTATATCTTGATCATCCCACATAGAACTATCTCTTCCCCAATTCACACTACACATGGGTCACAATCACTTGGGGAAAGCCGAGGGGTTTTGATTAGATCAATCTCATGTTATACCCCTGTACATAGTTGAGGGTATACTGGATTCCGACTGTCTGTCCGTCCGTGTGTCAGTGTATCCATCCATTCATCTGTCTGAGTTGTGGCTTGGGTTTGCATGCCATAACTCACTGCCATGTATCCAAACTTCTACACCCATAAAAAACATGTTGGGCTAGACTCTTAAGGGGCTGAGGAGTTGTAGCATCGCTGGTACCTCATGTTATTTCTGCAATTTCCCTGCAAAAACTGCATGGTAAATGAGTAAATATTAATGTGATATGAAATAAAATAGCTTTTGTCCACGTTTCATCGCGGAAAAGCAGATACTTTGAAGAAAATGCCAAAAACATCACTTTTCTGGTACCCCACGTGGCCGCCAACTTGAATTTACCCATGGTCTTCTGCTTGGGGGGGGGGGGGGGGAAGGGTATGCAAATATGCTTAAAATGACCCCAGTATGATAAACTATACAACCACGGAGTGTCAGCTCTCAATTTCTTGTCGTTCCGGAGATTTGGCAGGGAGGGGGATAACTTCCCTAGCCCTGGTAGGGTTAACTAAGCTGTTCAATAGATTCTCGCTATCTCCACACACGACAATGTAGATAGAACGATGTGTTTGGGGTTTGGCGATGCAATTTATAATTTCGCATATTTAGTGCTCCAAATTACCCTGATACCGCATATGTTACTATGGGGTTTTAACGATGTCCGCTGGTGTTTGTTGGCTTTGGCAGCCATTTTGCCTGTTTTTCTTATTGGGTTATCTTCCTTTCCTAGGATAAGAGATAGTGATTTCCTTTAAAAGCCTTCTAGTCGAGAATTTTGCATAGCAGCATCCATCAAATCTGATAAATTTTGATAGACATTGTGATTATCTGCAAACAGTGAGAATATAAGAAAAAGTTAAATACTATTTATATGAATTTTTCATGAATATGCTTCAAAACTAGGGCTATTCCCTATGCGCTCTGGGTTACCCAATTGAGCATGGGTCAGTCCACGTTGCCTACAGCTAAAAAATGCACACCGACCTATATTTATTTCTTTGCTTTTCCTCATATTACACAATTATGAATGCAACAACAAAGTTAATTACTTTGATTTATCAGCAGCGGACATCCTTAAGCGATGTTAGCTCAATATGACCTTGGATGTCATCCTCACATATATGTTATGGAGTTTTCGATGTTTGCTCAATATGATCTGGAATGTCACTATCACATATATAGATTGTATTGCTGCTCTAAATTATTCACGAAGTTTCTCCCATACAGATGACTGAGATGCTCCAAATGATATCCATATGTTTTCAATGAATTGACGAATAGTTGGATGCTTTTTCGGTGATTCAAGTGATAACTTTTCATTTTCGATAGAATGCGTCGGACTGGTCGATTCATGAAAAATTCATATAATTAGTATTTAACTTTTTTTTCATATTCTAACTGTTTGCAGATAAACACAATGTCTATCAAAATTTATCAAATTGGATGGATGTTGCTGTGCAAAATTCTCAGCTAGGAGTCTTTTAAAGGAAATCTCTATCTCTTAACCTAGAAAAGGGAGATAACCCAATAGGAAAAACAGGAAAAATGGCCACCAAAGCCAAAAATCACCAGCGGGCATCCTTAAATCCATGTGCGGGGTATTACAATTCTGGCATGCCGTGACAAGAGCAATACGCTTAGCCTGAAAATCTCTAAGTTTGATTTTAAATACAATACCTTTGTAACAACTCATTCTGTCTTCATTCATTTCAACGCATCTAACACGACAAGGGTATCATTAATAACCGTAATTTTACATAGACTACGTATTCGTTCATTTGTGGTTGTCTCTGACCATCGACCGATTTTGTATGAATTTCGAAATAAACAGAATCAGGACAATGATCACCGTACAAAGCTATCGAAATAATATTAGAAACCCATATTGGGGAGAGAAGCAATTTTGTTATTTATCTGTGGATATCACAGTAAAAAGCCGAAGCTTTTCGGTTTTCAGATTGTTTTCAAGCGGAAGCAATTTGTTTGTGTTTTACTTTTTGGCGAGAAAATATCCTCCCTGAAATCCCCGCATATGTCATTTACATCCAAATCTGTCTGATTACAAGCGTCTGGTCCATCATTCATAATTCAGCTGTCGTCCATTAAAGAATATCCGCGTCCATAATCTAAGGACCTATTCCATATTCCATATAACAGTATTAACACCAAATTCAAAAAGGCAATCATAGTATACATAAACATAGGCTAGTTTCCTGAAAGAGAGAAGCGGTCAACAGTGTTCAATGATGCCGGCAAGACATGATGTCATCATCGGTCACCGTTTCTCCCATTGGAGCCAGGGCGATGCCGCGTCATGTTTCGATGGTGCTGTTATACAACTCGAGTGTATCATCGTGTGCTGTGCATTGAACGAAATTCAGCTGGTTTTATGAACACACTGATTTCTTATCTTCTGCAGAATATATAACGTAGCCTATTTTCCTTAATTTTCAACAGAGGAAAGCATGTCGATTCAGTTTATTAAGGTTCTTCATATTTCTTAATTTTCTGAACTTCACTAAATTCCACAAGCCCCGTTTCACCGGTGTAAACGGAAAGGTGGTCCTATCTGCTATTTTTTAATCCGTATAGGACTAGTTTGTCTAACACTCAAACACGGATTGCTCTGCAAGAGACGGTCCACATTTCCCAAGATTGAAATTCCTTCTGCACCGGTGCAAAAAGGAACGATTCCCTCACTTACAACTATGAAGACCGATTTCTGATTTTACATCTTGGTCACTGACGTGACCCAACACGACCGTCACGGACGCGACCCAACGTGACCAACACGACCGTCAATGACGTGACCCAACACGACCGTCCCAACCCTATAGTTAAACCTACTGAACTGATGGGAGAAATAACGTAATCAGTATCATACCTGGTGTGTATATATGGCCAGTAATTAAAGCTGATATTTTAAATGTTCAATTACCAGTGCTATTCTTTGGTTCTACAGATGCTCCGGAAACAACTCCTCTTTGGACTGGTCGTTCTTGTCATTGTTCTGTTGAACTGTGGTGTGGAGGCTGGCTGCAATAAAAGTATCCTTTCACAAACGCTTCATGTTGTATGCCCAAAAGTACGTATGAAGAAGTCCCGATCAAAATGCCCTCGCTAGGTAATCTTTGTCAAAGAAGATAATTTATTGTACCTACTTCTTGCGTCGAATGCCAGAAAGAGAGAGAGAGAGATGTATGGAGTAAGGTATGTTTGAGGTTTTGCTGTGGGTTTGATTTCAAGTCATAGCCTAATAACACGCTCATCGGAGGGGTTATTTCAGGCGGTTGTTCGCTGCTTTCTTAAAGCAGAGAAAAATGACGAGCGCGCATTACTGAAAATCTATACGGCAACACTAGTCGGGTTGAAGCAAATCGTTCTGTCTGTTTGAATTAGAGAGCGCGTTGTGACTATCTCATGAATGTGCCATGTGCAATTTGGCGATTAGATTTCTATATGATTTTCTTGCGTTTGGTACGGAGTACCTACGAAAATCATTCTGCCAATTTCTTCAGTCCGACAAAAATCAGCAACCACACACTCTGTTCATATGCTTTATTTTACAAACATGACCTCCTGGCACCGCTAGATCGTTTCCTATATGCCCCCCGAACAGAGGATCATGTTCAAATTCAAGATGGCGACCACGTGGGGTACCAGAAAAGTGATGTTTTTGTCATATTTCTTCAAAATTTCTGCTTTTCCGCGATGAAAAGTGGGAAAAACTATTTTATTTCACATCACATTAATTTTTACTAATTTATCATGCAGTTTTTGCGGAAAAATTGCATAAATAAAAAATTCGGAAAATCGGACCGAAGAATCGACCAAAAAATGCCGTTTTTGAAAATGACGCCACTGTGACGTCATCAAAGCGGCCATCTTGGATTTTTTTACATTTTCTGTTAGAGCTTGACCCAAGGGTATAGTGTGGTAAGTTTCAGCTCCCTAGGTGAAGGGGTAAGAAAAATAATTAGGGGGGAGGCATTTCGTCGTTAGCGAAATGGGCATGATGTATACATAGATCGAGTAACACATTCACCAAGCAGATAGAAACAGATATAGCGACACCATTGAATCTGCATGACATGAGGAGTCATGGAGAAATTCAAAATGGCGGTCACGATGATATGACTTTAAAGTTGCGTTTCTGTATTTATGTTTAATTACAAACAAAAGTATCCAAAATTATCGGGTAATTATTTCCTAATATACTATCATGTTTTTTGGTGAAAATCATCGACCATAAATGCATTTTTAGAATATGATGTCACTGTTGCGCCGGCAGAGCGGCCATCTTGAATTGTTTTACATTTTCTGGGACAGTTCAGCACCAAAGCAGGAGTAATCACAGTATATATATGGGGCGGGACAAATGATATGAATGTTCAATGAACAGAATAAGTACACCAGTGTGTATATCCTTAACCGTACATGTAGAGTGTGGACCCCGAAATTACAGTTGTTTTTGTGAAAAGAGATTCAAGTGCAGGTATACGTGCCATCCTCGCTATCGTCGTCAGTGTTATACCGGCAAGCCGGGCAGAGGCAACGATTGTGTGTGTTGCAGAAGAAGAAAATAAGATCAAATTTCCGTATCCAGATGCTGGTTCTCTAAAAAGAAGCAAGATTTCATCATTCTGGCCAGCTTTACCTTACATCTAGAGACAATTATTTGACAAGATGATATCATTTATTGCTATATTTAGTTTTCAGTTTATTTCCATCCGGAAACCTCTCAAAACATTTTTTTAATATCTGTGTAAGGCCTTGACACAAGGGCCGAAGCCGTTATGGTCGTCGGTGAATCGTTGGCCGTGAAAACGTAGAAATTCACTTGGTGATGTAACAGATTTATTTGAATGAGAACATTCCACTAACTTAACAAATCCAATTTATCTCTGTCTGATATCGTTTTGCTGAACGTTCAATGTCATTCGTTATTTCCTCTTTCAAACTTGTTTTCTCCTTTTATTAATCTTGTTACTTTTTAATTGAATAAAACATGCATCGATGTGCTATTTGGTATCTCTGTTATTTTTATCAAGTGTGTTTTTTCTCCATCGTTGGAGTTATTGTCATATTTGCCCGTAGGCTACCACATTTGTCTGATGCATAGTTCAAAGATGCAATAGAATAGGTCGCAAAACATAGATACGGAGAGAAGCAGTGTGTGTCGACTCCTCGATCCATCGGATAGACGTGAAGTGTTGAAATATACATTGCTAGCCCTGGGCAATGGGAAGTATATCCTATATTTGAAATATTTTACAAATCTAACTCGAATGACCCATTAATTATGTTTCACAATTGCCGTAAAATATAACTCAAATTACACAGAAGAGAACTGACACAAGCGACATCTAGTGGAGGTGTCGCATACTGCATAGTTCACTGTACATTAATGGCTCATAGGCTCCGATCTCGTTTCAAATCACCATCTACTTCCAGTCAAGAATCCCACAGTGGCTCATATCAAAACGATCGTGTTGAATAGTCGACATCGCCATTACAAATCTAGGGTAACTAGGCATGCGCACAAGGCGAGGTCACGAAAGGTCATTTGTACCAACGGCCGCATTCTGACCACGTTGAAAGTGGATCATATCTGGGAAAAAGTACTTTTTCTGTGGAACTAAATTGTGTTCAGGGTAAATAAATATCTGGAGCCGTTCTTTATCCCATCCGGCGATAGTCCATGAGATTTTTTGTGATTTTACGTACAGTTGCACAAAATATCAACTGTTTTCCAACACGCGGTCTATCTCTCCAACGCTAAAAACTTCGGATTTGGTACAAACAGGAAGTTCACGAAAAGCTGCGCAGACGCTGCGCAGTGGCAAAAAAATGAATGGCGATAGAGTCTATACTGTAGAAAAGTACACGGTAAAGAGATCTGATGCTGTAGCATACACTTTGACCTGATATGATCCACTTTCAACGTGGTCAGAATGCGGCCGTTGGTACAAATGACCTTTCGTGACCTCGCCTTGTGCGCATGCCTAGTTAACCTAGATTTGTAATGGCGATGTCGACTATTCGGGCAAGTGAATGCAGGTGATAGAATCAATCGCTTTGAGTCAGAAAGCCTCACATGGAAAATTAACCAATTTTAAAACACATCGACGTAGACTAAGGGCCAAGTCCTGAATTGTGCATCTTAATGAAGTTTTGGTGCAGGGAAACTCACTTGCTCTCCCACAAATAATCCTTGGGTATTCTCATTTATTGAAACTTTTTCATGATAATAAAAACAAACAAAAACAATTTCATATCAATAACTTACAGCAAGTTAAGGTGGCGTTTAACCTACACTAATACCCTTATTTAAAAAAACCGTGGTTTACCATACATTACCATAGGGTAAAGTATGGTAATGCATGGTGAACCATGGTTCTGTGTGGTAATGTATGGTAAATCCGAGGTAAAAGATTGTATGGTAAAGTTTACCGTGGTTTACCATACAACGAACCGTGGTGAACCATGGTATTCCAGGCTGAACCATGAAAATCCATGGTATTTTATGGTGATTCCATGGTAAAAGATTGTATGGTAAAGTTTACCGTGGTTTACCATACAAGGAACCGTGGTGAACCATGGTATTCAAGGCTGAATCATGAAAATCCATGGTAATTTATGGTGATTCCATGGTAAAAGATTGTATGGTAAAGTTTACCGTGGTTTACCATACAACGAACCGTGGTGAACCATGGTATTCAAGGCTGAACCATGAAAATCCATGGTAATGTATGGTGAATTCATGGTAATAAAATGTATGGTCAATTTTACCATGGTTTACCATACAACGAACCGTGGTCAACTATGGTGTTCAACGGTAAACCGTGAAACTTTATTGTTCGAATCCGTAGTAACAAAGCATAATAGTAAATAGAATACACTTTTCTGACACAATTTGTGTTTCTTTGAAAAGTTCCCTAAAAGTTAATCTTTGTAGAAAACAACAGTTTCTTACAATAATAAAGTTTTATTTCATAATTTATTACTTTCGAAATATCACATAAAATTGCCAAACTATGGGTTTACATACATATTCCATTACAAATAATGGCTCACATATCCATATATCCACACAGTAAAACCACTGATAAAACGTAGTTTTTTTCCTACCATACATTGACTGTAAAAACGTCCTGTTGAGTTCACACCTTAATCACACTAGCTCGCGCTAGCAGACAATGCCACAGTTCGATAAGCAATGAAGATACTTCACATGTACCGGTACATCTGACTTAATCGTCGATAAAACAACATGGTGCCATTGCCATCAAATTTTGCTTGCTGTTTCAAATGCACATCAACAATGGAAGGTACGTGGTGAACATGCATGCGACGTTCGTAAGTCTTTGTTATATTCTCTGTTTCAGAACCACATCTAGGCACTTTAATAAAATACACCATTTACAGCCCTGCTTGGAGACTGTCATTGTAAAGATCATAACTTGCCTTTTCTTACGGCTGAAAACGGACTTTTTGTTTGGCTAGTAGTCATGCATTCAGATGAATGCTATATATGCCGATCGTATACAGCTCATAATGTGATGAATTATATTGTTTCAATCAAAAATAAAACAACAATCTATTAAATAACCGATATATTCATACATATGACAACCCTCGCTCTTATACACCATCACCAGGCCGTAAATTATAAAGAAGAGTTGTCTTTTCTTAGTTGGCCCATAGATGTCGCGCTCATCGTCTGTTTACAAACAAAACCTTTCAGATAAACGCGCCATAATATAGTTCGCAAGACTTAGTAAATAACTCAATATATTGCTCATGCAGCGTTATTCTGGGCTATCGTAATTTACACAAAAATATGGATCCACCAGTGGATATAAAAGAATTACGATAGCGCTAGCAATGTCAATGGAATAAGAAACATCCGGTACCGAGAAAGCGGAGTGATATGCGGTGTAGGTGTTCGTATCGTGTCGTATTTTATGTCGACGGAAACGAGGCTAAAATGTCGGTTAGTTGTATGCCTGTGTGCTGTTGTTTGTGTGAGAAAATTCGCGGTGGTTTGACCCTTCACTGTAACCCAGCTGGCCTACTGTGTGGTCAAGCAAAGTTGATCGTTTGATCGACTGAACTGAGTGGCTCAACAATGAATATGTGTGCAGGGCATCGCAAATCCATGTTGGCATGCATGTGTTACTCGTCGAGCGGACCGGCGGTAGCGGATTATGGAAATGCCGCAAACCTTGATGTTTTATTCTACTGCTGCATGTTTGTTTGGCTTCAGCCACCTGTGGTTGGACAACGATATCAATAGATGTCCAGGGTATTTAAATCAACGAACGAACGATGAGACAGTATTTATCCACCGATCCAACAGATCTACGACTTCTCCCTTCAAACTCATCAACAACAACAACAACAACTACTCTTGATCCAGCACTGTCTCATCATACCATGGCTTGTCAATTTGCTCTTTACGAATTTGTCAACGAGGACAATGCACTGGAGATAGCCGCATTGTGGGCAAGATTGCGAATGATATGAACAACGACACCTGGGACATTGACACCGGCAACTGGCGAATGAAGAATGGCAAAGTCTAGCCCCAACTGGAACCTAATGATACTGTCATTAGGTCCCACGTACATCTTAGCCACCATCGTAATGTAGAAGCCCGAATCGTATAAACAATTATTTAGTTGCTCCTTACCATGCATTTTCCGATCAAACGTATCATGAACTAGTCCGAATCGTCCGAACGGCCAACATCTGTTGTCTTTTTGAGTGGGTTTCGCGCCTTTTGTACCAGTCCCCGCTTGAATATAGCTGCGCCATGTTTGTTTTCACGCTGGAGAGTCGACTGAGCAAACGGTGGCCTCAGTAAAAACCGGAAGTGCACACGCCAACACCACAAACGTGGTCGTAAGGCAGACAATTTTTTACTGAAAAATTCATTCATTCAAATTCATTCATTCACTCTCGGAAGCAATAATCGGACGACCACGTTTGTGATGTTGGCGTGTGCACTTCCGGTTTTAACTGAGGCCACCGTTTGCGCAGTCGACACTCCAGCGTGAAAACAAACATGGCGGAGCTGATCATATATTCAAGCGGGGACTGGTACAAAAGGCGGCGAAACGCACTAAAAAAGACAACAGATGTTGGCCGTTCGGACGATTCGGACTAGTCCATGATACGCTTTATCGGAAAATGCATGGTAAGGAGCAACTAAATCATTGTTTATACGATTCGAGCTCCTACATTACGATGGTGGCTAGGATGTACGTGGGACCTAATGACAGTATCATTAGGTTCCGGTTGGGGCTAGGCAAAGTCCAGAAAGTTGTAGCCCGAGTTTTGAGATTTAGCAGTGAGTATTTATTTTGTCTATCTATGTAATTGTTTTATGATTATTTATTATTAAACAAAAACTTGCTGAGTCAATATTTTTTTATTGTGCACAAACCCGGCATTGGCAAAGGTTGTGTTTATAAGTGAAACTTAATTGTGAAACATTTATCTTAAGCACCAAAAATTTGCAAACATAGTGGTTATAATATGGTTCTATGATATAGACAACTTCTAAAAAATGGAAATTATATGTTAGTAAAAACATTTTGTATCTCTTGATTGTTTGACTAATTGTTTGACTGAAACTTGCAAAATAGTTATCAAGTTTTGAAATGATATAGTGGTTGCACCATTTTATAATGAGAAAACCAGCATGCATAACATTGGTAAAAAGACATGAACAGAGAATATTGATGTCACAAATATTTGGGTTTTTTCATATGATAACAGGCCAGAGTTGAAAAACGTACTTGACCAACTATTGGATGGAGGAGGCCTGGAGACTATCTTGGAAGACTTAGAGAATCTTGGGCGTGGCCAAAAAGGAAAGCGACCCGCGAAACGTAGGGAATCTTTCAGCTCTGACGACGAGGTAATTCTATTGTCAGTAATAATTTGGCATGATCAAGGCTCACGAAACCCAGTCGCCATATCGTCAATGGCGACTAAAAATTCACCCATGGCTAATACATAGCAACTAGCTGCCCACCTGTTTACATTTAAACTGAGCATTAATGGCTGATGATGCTATCATTTCACTTCTAGAGGAATAATAGATCTTCAATCACCCAACCCATTTCCAAAACCTGCAGTGACATACTTTACACGGTAATTTCTACATGTATTGAAACAGTAATTTCTACAATCAAAACAATCAAAATATGTATTTTGTATTATTGTAAATTGTATATACAAATTGTATGTCCTTTTCACGAACAGGTGACATCGCAATCACAATAAGAGGAATTGCGGAAAGAAGTAGCTGATCTACGGCGGGCAGTCGCAGACCCCCAGGAAACAAACAAGGCCCTCATGGCAACGAGTGAATCCTACAGTTTCTTCCCTTGCCGGTTAGTTGAAGTTGGAGGAATTAATCGAAATTCTTACCAAGTAATTCTCCTTAAGTAAAATTTGTATCGTAGTTAGCCCCGTAGGGCTCCTGGGTGTCGTTAAAAGGAACAGGGCCTCAGTCCCAGTATGCTTGTCGTAAGACCCGACTAAATTGGGGAATAGCAAGCTCTCTATAGTAACAAATTTCATAAATAGTAAGCTCGTTATATTTAGCAAAGTTAAGAAATTGTCAATATTGTGAAAGGGATTGTCGTCGCCGTGTTGCTGAAATATAACTGGTGCGACCTTAACTTGAACTCACGCACTTGTATCGTAGTTAGTAAACACGGGCTCTATAAATTATGTGAACCATAGCAACCAGGGTATAGGAGCTAGCATATTTACCTCATTATGCCTTGGTTTGAACTCTTAATTGATTTTAAGTGTGGAATGTACCCATATGGCATATAAATTATAAAACCATTAATATTTCTCTTTTTCGAAAAAGTTATCCGATTTACTTCAGCCCCAACAACGACTCAGTCCTCCAACAGTTTCATCCCAGCCCCAACAACGAACCAGTCTGCCAACCCAGCATCTCGCTATCGTAAGCCCCAGTGAGTCAACGATCCACCACCAAGACGACCACTGTGTCACTGCAAGACCATCCTCTTCGACAACGTCTGACATCAGCCCAGTCGTTGACGATGCTTTCAGAGATGGAATGGAAGTGGTGACCATGGAAGTCAGATCGGGGGCAGGTGAAGAATCTTTGGTAAGCTATTGTTTTCACGTTTTGGAAATGTAAGCTTCATAACACTGATAAGCATGAAGATTGTCTGCTATTTGTATTACTTAAACATTGAATGAGATGCGATAATGTTTTCTTATGCATACAACATAAAATCTGCAACTTATTTTCCTAAAAAGTCTCATTCATGGGACTAACGTAATGTCGAATTACATCATATTTTGTCATTTCAGTTTTTTTGTATTTTCACTTCCCTTTTCACACAACACTGATAAGCATGACGATTCTCGGCTATTTGTTACTTGCAAATTCAATCACATATGATATTGTTTTCCCTGTGCATATTGTAGCGGATTTCCACTAGGGGTAACTCTTACCCTCAATTTACTAAGTTCACGTTTTCGCTGCCACCATATACTACTTCAAGGTAAGTTATTCTCGTTTCTCTGTCGGTCTTATTCTCTTATTAAGGCATCTGCTTGTAGTATTACTTATCTTCCAGCTAATTTTGTCTTTTACCCTTGATGGTTAGCTTCGTTCATTAAGGTTCACTGCTACCTTGTTTATTTAATATTTTCTGTTAACTATCTCCTGTTAACTTCACCTGTTAATTTCTTCCTTTAATCTCTGTTGATTTTCATCCGTTACCTTCTTCTGTTAACTTCACCTATTTTATTCATCTGTTAACTTAAACTGTCCTTGGTAACTTCTCGAACTAGTTTACTCTAAGGAGACGCCGCCACTAGGTAGGTTCGTAGTTCGTAGGATTACACCTCTTTTAATTGCTATAGCTGTAACTCGTTACGTCAGCAGATCTGGTCTCTGTCACAATACTTTATGATATCTTACTCTTCCTTATCTTTAGAAATCATCAATTGTCCGAACAAGTTCTTTAAATTGAACATCAACAAGTCTTGAATTTATTTACAAGTAGTACAACATCAAATGGTATGCCAGTTTTGATCCTATAACGCCCTATCGCTATTACTAGATCCTGTGGTAAAAGTTCCTAGGGTAATTTCTTCAGGGGCGATATTCAGTGGTGAAACGTAAAAGTTCCTAGGATAATTTCTTCAGGGGCGATGTTTCCCTAAAAAGATGGTCTTAAGTTAAGAAGTTCCTATGGGTACTATATATTGTGATTGCCTGATGCGGACCAACTTGTTTCAGGAATCTGAGGCTCGCTCAGGATTGCTGTGGATATCCGTGGCTCACTGTGGATTTATTTCTTTAATTTCCGCCTTATGATAATTTTCCTAATAAATTCAGATGAAATTTGACTTGCGTTGAATTTATTTTAATATCAGTCACTAAGACGTGCTCAGATTTGCTGGGGATGACTGTGGGTGACTGTGGTTGACTGAGGCTCGCTGTGGGTGACTGAGGCTCACTGTGGCTCTCTGTGGATGTCACTGAATTAATTGTCCAAATTTTCTTCCTATATTAATGTTATTTTTGTAAATTTATGTCCAGTATTTCTCAGTATATAAATACTAAGATTAGCTCAGGTTTGCTGTGGCTCGCTGAGGTTGACTGTTGCTTGCTGTGGATGAATGAGGCTCGCAGTGGATGACTTGAGGCTCACTGTGGGTTATATCCTTATATATCGTTATTTATAGATTAAACTTATTCAATTTAACTATATCTTGACTTGTCTTGTCTTTACCATGGATGCTTGTATCTTCGGCACTAAGCTTCTGTGTATGGTGCTTGGCTGGTCTGGCAGAGATGTTCACTCTTCGCATCTCCGAGACGGAGTGATTCTCCATAGATTTTCGCGTCCTTTTTATACTGTTTGGTTGTTAACCAGTGACGTAAATTGCTATGGCCTATATCAGAACTGAATGAGACTGAGTGTTTTGATTGGCCTAAAAATGTAAACTGACGAAAATCGTGACGTCACTCCACAGACTATACAAATGTCAACATGGCAAACGACAGGATTTACCGTAACACCGGGGAGGCTATGACTTACAAAACGCTAATTTCCACATGGAATTCAAAGATCTTAACCGGAATAAAAGTAAGCTATAATTCTATCACATGCAAATTCATGTTGACTGTTCTCAAACTATATCTAAACGCGATCTCTGTACCCGTAGAACAGAACTGTCTGAGCCAAAATGTCCAACGGTCTCCACCACGCTGTAAAGCGTGAATCGCCGTTCCGATTAGTTCAAGAAATCTGAGATATCTCCGTAAATCTCGATGGTTCGCATCAAATAAATGTTAGCAGGAATACCCTAATTTTCAGTTTCATAAGTTATGGGTAATGAAAACATCGCTCAAGTTGTTAAATATAAAGTTTTCTGCGCCTCAAATTGGCGCGATCGCACATACACAGAATGCGAGAAATTAACCGCCAATATTTTCGTCAGACGGCCAAACGAACTTTGGAAAAATATTTCTCCGCTAAATCTGCATCTTGAAACTTCATACTTCGAGACAATATACTTGAACATGTTTACTTTCATACACTTACTGGATTTTACATAAAATGGAATATTCGGGATATAGATTTACAGTTTTATACCGTTTGAAGTCGATGTAAACAACGCCGTTTATATGGCGATATGGTATCCAGAAGCCGTGCGAAGTTTAGAAATCGCTGTCTCAGCCAATACTCTGCCAAGTTCTATCAAACTCAAACTACAATATGTATAACTAATATACTTTACAGTAAAAATACTAACTTGTGAAAAGTTAAACGCTTACACCAAGACATCAAAGGCTATATTCATCAAACGAGGGGGGGGGGGAAATAGGTCACCGGCCTGCTCAATATTTGACAAATTAGGCTGCCTACGGGTGAACCTAACTACCGAATTATAACAATCATAGTACATGAACCGCACTCTCGCAAGTTACAATATCAAATACATACAGATTATCATTGAATTGAAATAAAAGACATTTATGAGACTAATCCATTGCATCAAATTTTGCCATTTTAGTTTTCCATATCTCCTGAAAGTCAGACCCAAGGAAGATGACGAACACCCTCCTACACGCTCTGTATAGTGAGGCGTTTCTATCCATGCATTCTGTTGGCGGGGGGAAGCGAGCCGGAGTCTTCAAGCAAAGCCAGGCATGGATCCCAGTCATGTCCAGGAGATTGCAATTAAGTATAACACACATTGACCGGATTTTTGTGAAAATTAATTGGTGGCAATACAAAAATCAACCTGAATAAAGCCTATATGCACATCAGCTTTTCTCAGTTGATGTCACTTCCTTGTAGGGGCCATTTCCATAGACTGGTAATATGCATAGGGTCCATTATAACTACACTTGACCTCATGGCAACCTGGTAAAAGTTACGCCATCGCACCCTGCCCCACAATTTTTCCTCAGAATCATTATGCGTTCATTACTCTGCTCCCATCTTTGTAGACTTGGTTTATATCCCCATCAATTATATTGAACCACCTCTATTGTTGACTATTCAGTCAATGTTACCACTTTATTAATAAACTGTATTATTTTACTTGACAAGCATCATAGAATTGAGTTACCTCCCTTTGAAAGATGTAGACTTGGTTGATGTCCCCATCTTAAAATGATAAGGAACGTTCTCTTGTGTTGATTATTTAGCCAGTGGTACCACTTTATTTATAAGCTGTATTATTTTACTTGACACGCATCATAGAATTGAGTTACCTCCCTTTAAAAGATGTAATTCATTGTTGGTCAGTTTACAGCTTGGGGTATAATACCTGCAGTTTATCTATAGTATATATTTCTTTTTTTTCAGATTCAGTGCAGCAACAATTCCCCCAGAAGACATTGTCGGAGATAAAGTTCTTCATGCGAGAGAAACTTAACAACGCTGCGAAGAATTTGAAAAGAAGACAGCTGAAGAAATGAGGGGATAACGTTCATTGTTACTTTAGTATAGGAAACAGGCACACGAAGAAAGGCCGACTCACACATATTATGTTTACACTATAAATATTTTGTCTTGCTTCATTAAATTAGTTGAAACTTCACACAACCATTGTTTTCTTTTATTCCTTCCTGGGAAATTAGTCCACACTTTCTCATCAGATGAGTTGCATTTGCAGTGAATTCGAGAGTTGCTGTTGCAGAATCACAGTTTCATTGTTTGTGGAACCACACTTCATCTCCACACAGCCATCATTTTCTTAAAAGTTTACCACTAACAATACTCATTCTGATACAGGCCCTTTAAAGACCATTATTTTCGATTTTGAATAATTGTCTGTAGAAAATTGCATAGCACAAAATATGATAATTTGTTAATTTATGGGCAGCGTGTTTTAGATACCATGGTAATTTGTCGGCTATTTGTGAGATAAAATACCACGGTGAATCCCAAGATTGGATGATTACCACGGTTAAAAAACCATGATAAAAGTATGGTAAAAAAAATTGCATGCTAATTGCATGAGACAAAACATGATAATTTGGCAATTTATGGTGAATGGTTTGTAGATACCATGGTAATTTGTAGGTTAATAGTAAGGTAAATACCACGGTGAATCCCAGGATTGGATGAATAACACGGTTAAAAAACTATGGTAAAAGTATGGTAAAAAAACACGGTTTTTTGGGACAGGCAATTACCATGATACTTCGTATGGTAATTATCATGGTAATCATGGTAATTTGTATGGTAATTACCACGGTAATTTGTATGGTAATTACATGTTCCAAAAAAACGTTTTTTACCACACTTTTTACCGTGTTTTTTTTATAAGGGTAGCGTCCGTTGAGCTAATCAGCTGGTAAATTACAAGCATCCATAATCCAAAGACCTATTCCATATTCCATATAACAGTATTAGCATCAACTTCAAAAAGACAATCATAGTATACATAAACATAGGCTAGTTTCCTGCAAGAGAGAAGCGGTCAACAGTTCTCAATGATGCCGACAAGACATCATGATGTTCCAAAAATATAAAATCCGTATCGCTGATCAGTATTCTTTATCCATAATAATCGTTGTAAAGTCGTCATCTAGAGAATGATGTATCTCAGTCGCGCTTTGATTGTGACTGTTCATATGCGCACCATGAGGATCGTGAAGTACATGGGTTCATACGGCCCCTAGCTCGTTAAGCGGAATTAAACACAAGCTACGAAACATAGCGCCATAGATCTTGCACGATACGCTCGTATTTTTCTACCACTACCAATCATTCTACCCTATCTCTGGAACGACAAGAAATTGAGAGCTAACACTCGTTACCTTTATAGATTATTATATTGGTATCATTGTTATGTTATCATAACCATCGAAGCAGGGGATCATGGAAATATTCAATAAAGCGGCCTTGTCGGAAACCAGAAAAGTTATGTTGGCCTCAATAAAATTCTTCAAAATTCCTGTCTTTGTGAGGAAAAGTAAGCAAAAACTATGAATATTATTCACTAATTTATCATGCAGTTAAAAAACGAATATAAAATTTTAAAAAATTCGAAAAATCTGACCCAATAAATCATTTTAAAAATGCCTTTTTCTAAAAATGACGGATAGGTCCCAAATAACCCAGTGCAGATAAGGTTAAGAGAGCCAAACCAACTTCCGACGCCGACAATATTGCACTGCCGACAGCTGAGACCATTCTGCATCTGATAAAGGAGATATCAGACTTGCTACTTGATAGTGGTGGACAGAGGCAGTATCTGATATCTAGACTCTGAAAATATTGTCCAGCTTTGGTCACAAACATAAAACCTCTTAACTCGGTAAAATTACGTTCCGATGTTGGCTATCTGGTAATCTACGATGACAGCTATAATAAGACATCTCTGACCCAACCATAGGAAGATCGTCCCAGAAAATGTGGCTGAAGCCACTGGAATACACTTGATCATTGATTTGATTAATTGATGTTTATTCACCAAATATTTATATATATTATACACTCCAATGAATATCGATAATTAAAGGGAAACTAGTAGAGTTGTATGATACAATAAACTAATTGGCGGGAATAAAACCCCAGAGGGCTTGTTCTATCACAAAATTCTATACATAGATAACAAATAATACATGGCACTGGAAAGAAGAAAAAACTATAGATTGACATGGTGAATATATCTGAAATGATTGCACTGTGAAAATAGGTCAGTCGTGAATAAGATATGTAGTAATTTTCGATCGGAAAAGAGAAGCAGATTCGATGCATTTGAGTGGAGGCGGCAAATTGTTCCACTCTCGTGGTCCAGTAATTTTGACTGTATAAAATGATAAGTTAGACTGATAAAATGGTCTATGCAAGTTGGTTAATTGTCCCCTGGTATGATGGCGGTGTATATCAGACTGTTTGATGAAATAGTCCTGGAAATTTATTGGTAAAAATTCTTTCTTGTAGAAAAATTTATGCACCTTGGAGAAGGGAAGAATATTTGTTCAACTTGAGTAGGGGTAGGATGTTCAATTCTCTGAACAGAGGTAGTGTATGAGCCAGCTTAGTCGAAAAGGTTATTGCCCTGATCGCGCGCTTCTGCAGTATAACTAATGGGTTTAAATGTCATTATGAGTAACATATGTATTTCCCCACAAAACGTTACAATAGTTCAAGTACGGAAATATCATAGAGTAATATAATATAAATAATGTCTTTTTATTCAAGCTTTTGATATGATTTATGATGCCAATATTTCTAGATACCTTATTGCTATGTAATTTACATGAGTTTCCAGTTCAGCTGATCATTAATAATGAGGCCTAAGAATTTAAATTGATGGACAAGTTCAATTTCTGTGCCTGAAACAGATAAAGAAGGTATGTTAGTTGAAGGTCAGACCTTTTGGAAAGAATACAGTGTCCAAGAATAGGTTTGAGATGCTGGACGCCATTCACGGAAGACATGCTACCATCGGCTGATGCCTTTATCCTGGAAATAAGGGTGTAGCCACTGGAATTGCAATGAATGAATGAATGAAATTTTATTCACCAACTAGCATAGAGAACACAGATATAAATGGAGTGAAGATTACATTGGCGGGAATAAAACCCAGTTGGGCTTGTTCTATCCCAAAGATTGTATAGTATTTAGCAGTTGAGAGAATGCAGAAGCTGAATCACGATACACTGATAAATTATCTTAGCATGTGGTACAAGGCAACGAGATAAAAATATACAACTTAGATTTGAATAGTGATGAGGGTTTAATGGCTTTAAGCGTTGAGGTTAGCTTATTCCATTCCCTGGGTCCAGCTGTTCTAAGGGTATAATAAGACAAATTGGAAGAATAAAAAGGTCTGTATGAATTGGAGAAATTGGTATTGGAGAAAATTAAATCTCAGAGTGAGGCCATTTTGAAATTCATAATCTATTGATCTCCTAGTTTGTAGAGCTGGAGTAAAAATGCTGTATATTAGCAATGCACATACTCAGGATATCAGACATGTCGTGTAAGTCTCAAAAGAATAGTTACGTTTACATATGAAAACTCCCTTAGTAAAGCCAATTTTATTTTTTTTATATATATATTTTGTTTTATTCTGCACGAAAACATGTAGTTCGATAGCAGAAATACCGAACCTTTATACCGTTAACGTCCAGAGCGAAAAGAGGGGTAAACTAGTGTCAAATGACGTTTGAAATAGTTTCTTCTGCTTTTTGGCGTTCTCGTGTGCATTTTAGCATGGAATTAGTAATATGTTTAAAATATGACACCTTGAACCAAAACGAATCTAACGTTTCCAAAGTAACCATACTTGCCGTGATATTTTATCGAAATATTATTTTGGTTCGAGATATCATATTTTAGATATATTAAAAAAAAATCCATGCTCAGAAGCATAATAAAAATCAAAAAAACAGATGAAAGTCCCATGTCAAACGTCCACTGGCGCTGCGTTACGTCACTTTTGACTGTGAGAGTTCACAGTATAACACTTGGGTAAACTGTCTGTACGAAACATAGACTGTTGTGCAGAATTGAAAGAATTATTTTTGTCTTCACTAGTGGAACATCTAACGGAGTTCTTCCCCTGTAAGTGACACTTCTTTTCTCATCTAGACATTGTAGTAGCTTTGTGTGCCCCGACTAGCAACACCTACTGCGATATAGACAATGTAGCTAAAAGATCCCCCATTAAAATCCACCCTCCATTCCAGCCCGAATTCTATGTATGTCTCGTTCGTTCTAAAGCTCAACCCAGTCTGACGATATCAGAGCGTGCAACGGAGCATGCCAGTTCAAGCTCCTGGCCAAAACCGGTTTGGAGCAATCTCCTGGCATGTACGATTTATTTCGAGGTAACAGGGCTAGCAGTTTGGATCGTAAAGCTATCCCTGCAACACTCCTCCCCGTTTTCTTTTTGGCGAAGGTGTTACTTCGCCTAGATAGAACCCTTCTCGTCGCAGGCAACCGCCGTTCTAGCGCTGCCAACGATTACTAAAACACGAGACAAAGACGTGAATTCTCCATGTTATATCACATGTGTCAAAATCCGTAACATGCAGTGTACAAAAGTACACTGCGCTCTAAAAATACCCAACTTCAATAAAATGGTAACCATCCCACTAGTCCAGTCTTATTACCAGACTGTCTATAATTACACCCAAACCCACTAAAAATCTCGTTCAAATGGTTAGTCTCCTGGGACCGATCACTTTATTTCTCAAAAATATAATTGGCGGCCCAGCCTACCAGCTTTACGGCCCAAATAAATACAATCGGCCGCATGGGACTGCTCACTTTAATTCTTGAAAATATACTCTGCAGGCCAGCCTACCAGCTACATGGCCGCAATAAATACGAGAACATTATTCAAACCAGGACTAGTATCTAGACTATAAATTGGCAGGCCAGCCTACCAGCTACATGGCCGCAATAAGCACCAGTCCGTCATACAATCCACTACTGGAACAAGCCTATAAACTACTGGCTGTCCAGACTATATATTGAACTCCCCATTCTCCCTCCCCTAATAATTTCAAGGCTCGCCTTCGTCAGCAGCCAACAATTTTGAGTGGAAGGGCCCTTCCAGGGCGTACGCACGAAGAGTCAGAAACGTGTGTGCGCACTACACGCCACTGATCTCAATGTACATACGCTCTCGCAAACGGCTACCCACCAGAGAGAATGTTTGCAGAGGAAACATAATTGCTACACCTCCACAGATATCAAGCTCACACTCACAAAATCGTTGAGCTCATAACTAGAACAGGGTTGAGACTATAATCAAATAATGACGCATGTATTCACTCCGAGTGGTAGCTATCCTGCCCCACCGGATTCGCAATAAATCATAACACACAGGGCAAGAAGGCGGATAGACAACTCTCACCATGGGTCCATGGCGAAGACATGGGGGGAGAGAAGGACCGGTACTCTTCTCCTTTAACCCCAAGCCTCCGACATGGCTAACCACACTAACTATTATCGTACCATATCTTCTCCATGTCACTCCATATATTAACTTCACCATATAAACGTGTCACATAGCTTAACACACACAGAAAACCCCACAAAGAACACACAGTTATACAATCTCAATAGAAGTCACATAGAAACGCGAGTGACGCGTATATATACCACACAGAATCTTCACACACAGAAATTATCTAATCACACAGCAACCATCGAACCCAGGCGTCCAGCACCCGGTTCCCTCACACAGATTACATAAACACCTAGTTCATCACAACGCATCATATACTCCCATAACACACTACACGTATAACGCCGCAGCAAACATCACAATTTCCGAACATCCAACTCCCGAACACACACGAGGGTTCTCCAACACACACCATAATTCTAGAACTATAGTTCCAAAATACACATTACACAACACATTAACAACGGTTTGGGTCTAGAATTTTATATATTTTTTTTTTTGTCCTCAATTCCACAATGCCTCAAAAAACATCCTGTACAAAACCACATAGAAAATCAAAACCAAATACAATACATCCATCACTGCATACACGTGATGGTACACATCCATATATATCTCCACCAAGCTGACACTATACTGCATTGCCTCAGACGCATACACAAAATGCGTCACCAATGGCCCATCAACTAACTTCACCATTTATCAGTTACTGGCAGAGCGAAATGGAGCCCACATTGAACAAGTCACCATTCCATGAAAATTCAAACTGCAAAAACCTTGGTATCTCCAATAACCACGGTTTTATCCCTAAAATCCACAACACATCCATAGGCTGATAGGAAGTCGAAGCCTAGCAACAGGTCGTCAACCAAGGGTGCCACCACTATATTTCCAGTACAGTGAAAATCGGAGATGGATAATGGGACCTGCCGAACTAGCATTCCCATACTGGTCATTCCTCGAAATGCACCAGTCAACCGAATAGGCGAAGACGACAGCCCCTGAAGACCCAACCTAGCAAATAGATGTTCACTCATGACGGTGACTTGGGCGGCCGTGTCTACCACAGCAGTCACCGGCACAGACCCAACCTTAACTGGAACGGACATCGCCCACCCCTGGGAACGAGACAGTGTAACATCTCTGACTGCTGCAGTAAGTTCAGTAACACCTGCCTCGTCTCCCGTGGACGACCCCACCCCGTCATTTGCAGTTGCTAATTCAGCCCACCCATCTAAATCATGTCTAGGACAAAAACGGCTTATGTGGCCGGGTTTACGGCACGAGTAACAGAGTCGCGGTGGACGAAAGGGTCGCGATGACCGACGACGAGGGGGCCTCTTATTTATCCCTTCCCCTTCTACCTTACAAGCATCAGGAAAAGCCTCCCCCACTGAATCAACATTAACAGTTCTACATGTAACCGTCTGAAAATCCAACTCCCTCAGATTATATCGTGAGGAGTTCACATAACGCAAGGCTTCCGAGATTGTTGTGGGGCTCTTTTCCATAGCAAATCTCACAGCCAGTATTTCCCTGCATCCCCTGAGAAAATGTTCCACCGCTACTGACTCAATAATCTTTTCCGGTGCATTCGGATACCCGTCCCTTGCCAACCTAGCGCATCTAAAAGCAAACTCCTCTAAAGTATCCTCGGGGCCCTGCACTTCCGCTTGCAAACGCTGCCTAACTACACGCGGAGGTTCCCTACTATGATAATGGCATTCCATTGCTTTGAGGAGCATATCAAACGAGGCTTTGACTGCCTCCGATTGATAACTGTAAAACACCATGGCATCGCCATGAATACAGTCCGTTAATTTCTTAAGACACTGGTCTTTGTCCCACTTTCTACTTTCGGCTTCCAACTTAAATTTAACCCTAAATGGAACCCAGTCCCCTCTGGTCCCTGAAAACACTAAAGTCTTGGGAAGCCGGGGACTTTGACTACGGTAGCGTTCTCGGGATACATGTCGTTCGGTTGATCTCGATCTGGACGAGCATTCGCTACATTTACTAGGAGAGGCCTCAACCTCTCCCTCGGTATCAGTAGCGGACACATCGGCCAGATTCCCATTATCTATATCCCCTTGAAGATATTGTTTCCCTACCCTAGCATTGTCTAAAAACAACTCATTCCTATTTACTGGGCATTGGAAGTTCGGAGCTGAAGTGTGGCCACTGGGCGGCAACTGATGAAATACATTCCTAGCCAGACCAGCGTCCAGTCCTGTTGTTCCATTTAGATCTAGTGGACATGGGGGGTCGGGAAGGGCAGCTGGTGCATTTACTTGAACATGTGGTTCATTTTGATGAACCGGGGCTGCATTCAGTCGATTTGCAGTCTCTCCCTCGCCCTCAATCAATTGTTCAGGTCTATTATTTACAACAGGAGTTGGGTCCGCCTGACCAGCGTCCCCCGTTGTCTGTTCAGACGTCGCATGTGATGAACTCTCTGACCCCTCCCTGCTTGGAGCGCTAAGCAATGTAACAACTGTCCTCATATCTAAACATACTTGTTCCATCTTATCATCAATTTGACCCATTTGAGTGTTCACTTGTCGACCTAGTTGGCCAACTTTAGTGTTTACCTGTCCTACTTTAGTTTCCACTTGTCCTACTTTAGTTGTTACTTGTCCTACTTGTTGACCTAGTTGTTGACATTGTACCACTATTTTCTCATCCAACTGGCCTATCTGAAGCTCGTATGCCTTGACATCGTCATGCAACTGGCCCATTTCTACATCCAATGCATTTACTTGAGCCGTTATTTCAACTTTCCATGATCCAATGATTTCTTCAAGACGACGGTCAACTAAAGCATTAATGTATTCCGGACTTCCCGACAAGTCTAAACCTAGTATCTGCCCATCTAGCACCAGATCGGCTACATGCCCGGCACTAAACTGAGTCGCCTGCATAAAATGCTTAAAACTAAGCAACCTGCCCTCTTCCTGCAAGGCTACCACACGTGCACTTCGACTACTCCCCACCCCTTTCAATTTTTGCAGTGCTTCCTCTGTAGCCACTGACACATCAATGGGCCCTAAATCTGCCATGTTAACAAAAGTGGAACGATATACGGTATATGCAAACAAGTCCAAAAAAATAAGGAATACCCAATCAAAATCTAGTCAAATAAATTCAAATATATCAGACTTTCAGTGAGTTTCCTTCTAGAAACTCACTAAAGCAACTGAAAGACAGCCCACATTGGTATGTCCACTACAAAACAACAAATCTTACACCAAAATAAATAGCAGTGTCAACTCCTCACACTCAGTTTCCACTCCAGAAACTCATTAAAGCAGAATACCGTGTACCTCGTTATGTCCCCTAGGGAACACCAAATTGGACACGAAAAATGAAAAGCAGTGTCAACTACTCAAATTCAGTGAATGAAAACAAATATTTAAACATGTGCAGGTTCGAGTTCAAACTGACGAAACACTTTTATGAACCAAATTAATTGTGCCTAATCAGCCATATCCATTAGGAAAAAAGAAAAAGAACAAGACCCATCTCTAGAACAAGTGCAACACGTGTTACCACACAGTCAACACGCTGTTGCAACTTCTCTATTAATCTTGCACTATTTCAATTTACAACTAATTATGAATAGGGCACTAAAGAAACCCAGGGTGGGTCTTGGGGGGGGGGGGGGAAATCAATTATCAATTGTGCCCGGAAAACAAAGTCAGGCCACCTGTGCTTAAATTAACACAGTTTTCCGTGCCTGGAGGAATACAACACAGAATACAAACTAGATTTCAAACTCGACCACATCGAGGAGTCAATAACTCCGAGTTGAAATACAAACAGGAAATAGCCCGTCACGAGATGGTAAACTGCATCAAAATTTTAACTCATGAACAACCTTCAGTCTATCATTCAGACCCCTCAAGGATGAACATAGGCAAGTTCCCATTCAATTAAATTTCATAGCTTAATTTCCTAAACTGATCCAAGAGAAGGAAGAAAACAGACAGGATATATAAATTATTAACTCAATTCAAAAGGATTGAAGGGAGTCGGATTACTATTGTCGCAGTGACAACACCATGGCTTCGCCATGAGTACTATAGTATATGGCAGCGACAACACCATGGTATCGCCATGAATGTGGCTCGCATGACTGATAATGCCCCAAGCTGTCAACTGAGCAATCAGAATCATGTATTGGACAACCAAAATGTAGGCAATATATATATATATTATTTAGCCGACCAGTGGACAGCCGACAAACCGTTCAAAAAAAAAATGTATATATATATATATCTTGAAACAGAAAAAACGGGTTTCGCTTTTATCAGGACGGGAAAAACGTTAGCAGAAGACAGTCACATTGACCCGCGAACAATCTGAGCATTTACTATTGTATTCCAACGCCCAATTGTATTCCAACTACAGATTTCTCATAAACGTTGACAAATCTCCAATCCCAATCCAAAGACCCATCAATATAGCAGAAATCTCACACAAAAGTCAATCTCAGAAACAATACAATTCAATCGCACAGAAACACATAGACAACACCACACAGTAACACCTGGAGTGACAATGGACAAAAACTTCCATAAAAATATGATTCTCCCCGATATACAGGCTCTATATGATAACCCCGTAAAAATATTTGACAATTGTATAACTCTGCCAGGCTCAAATTGCATTCAATATCACTGAGTCAATTTATCTGGTTGTTACCAATCCACTGGCCACGAACGGCCAAAATGCCACTACTAATAACACTTCGCGTTTATCACAGGACAATAATGCTGTATATACGACGACACCAATTGCAATAAATGAATAGAGTAAATCCACTATTCCCAAGAACTGTTGACTAGTTCAACTGGCTAAATACCAGGAATATATTTAATAGTACGGGCCGAAATGAACACTTCGAGTCCCTCAAAGAGACGAGCGATTAATTGCCCCATTACACAGATCTATATATATACTGTTGGCAGTGCTAAATTATACCGCATTGGCCGTACTATAATAACACAGTGTGCCTATCACAGGTTAATAATACGGGTACTGTATATACAGCGACACGAAGTTTATTGAATGCATACGACCGATGCACTGTTTACGAGAAATGTTGGCTAGCTCAGCCGGCTATATACCAGAAAAATATTTGATAGCGTGGACTGAACTGAACACACTAGTTTCATAACGAAAGACGGGGAAAACGGCTAACCGGCCCCTACATGTATATCACACAGACCAGTGTGATCATATTGTCAAATTTCACTATCGCGTAGCTAGCCTATCGGCCGAGACAAAAAGACCTGTCTAACACAATACACAGCCTGCCAGCCGTGAAAAGATTTATACAAAATTATCGCGACCAGAATAGCCCAATATCAGGATGACCGACTCCCGGTAAACAATTCTACATACACTCAACCTGTGCAAAGCCGGCCAAGAAAACAGGGAAGGTGGGGAACGCGAAGTGAGAGGACAAATGGCCGACTTCCACACCGCGTTTGTTTATCGAGATTTTCGCAGTCTGGTTTACAGGCGTAAATCCTCAACCGTATCAATATTAATTTTATCTCTGATCACCAGATGTAGTAGCATTGGTGTATGCCTAGACTAGCAACACCTACTGCGATATAGGCCTAAAAGATCCCCCATTAAAATCCACCCTCCATTCCAGCCCGAATTCATATATGTCTCGCTCGTTCGAAGTTCCAACCCAGTCTGACGATATCAGAGCGTGCAACGGAGCATGCCAGTTCAAGCTCCTGGCCAAAACCGGTTTGGAGCAATCTCCTGGCATGTACGATTTATTCCGAGGTAACAGGGCTAGCAGTTTGGATCGTAAAGCTATCCCTGCAACATAAATGTAAATTGATGACCTGGTAATATGGTAAGCTGCCCACCTCGTGTTTGCCATCTGTGCGCTTTTTGCATCTGTCTGAGTTTGCGGTAAGTCAGATTACTTATATATGTCTGGTGTTTATAGTTCGTAATTTGTTTGTTGACAACGATAGCGTTGGAGAGACAATTTGTACGAAAATCCCTGTTAATGTTGCTGTACGATCATACGTTGCAAATCCTGTTCCTTGATCCAACTGTCGCACTTGACAGGTTCAGGTTCTGGGATTATGAAGACACCAGTTTTCAACACTCGTACGTTCTTTCCCGTGAAGTCGGCGTTCGTTACTATTTTAATGTGTACGCATACTGCATGGAATATATTTCCAGAGGAGATATATGTCGAAGCAACAACAATAGTATTTACATTTTTCTCGTCTTGTGAACTTGACCGTAGCTAAGATTCATAGCGTCTCCCTTCCCTCACCGCTATGCCGACGACAAATACATTTCCCTGGTGGTAATTCGAACATCTCCATGGCGCACTTATTATTACCTTTGCGCCCTATTGGACCTTCATTGACTTGAGAAAAAGGGCCGCCATGAATAAAATACCATAATCGATGTTGTGATCATCATCCCCTGTATACACGGGGTCTATTATGACGGAAATGCCCATCTTCTTGACCCTCAATTTCAGGCGATTTTGAGGCTCCTTGGGTTAATTTTAACGTCTGTAATTAATTTTTGACCGACGAATGGCCATTTAGTCTGCCATTTCTGTATTTTTATTCATGGCGGCCCATTTTCTCAAGTTAGTGAAGGTCCAATAGGGCGCAAAGGTAATAATAAGTGCGCCATGGATATGTTCGAGCATGGAGTTAAAAGATATTTAACTCCATGGTTCGAGTTACCACCAGGGAAATGTATTTGTCGTCGGCATAGCGGTGAGGGAAGGGAGACGCTATGAATCTTAGCTAACTTGACCGGATCCTGTCCACTGCAAATTTATGTATTCCGGGGGACTCTGCTCTCCGAATATAATTTAGTTTAAAAAAGTTTGAACAACAACAAAACTTTTCGAAAGTGGAAACAACAGAATTTGTCAGGTACCGTGTTCGAAAAGTTTTGTTGTTGGTGGTGTTCAAACTTTTTGAAACTAAATAATATACGCAATGATCGTACAGCAACAACAACAGGAATTTTCGCACGTTGTCAACAAACAAATTTACCATGCAGGCATATATAAGTAATGGGGACTTAACAAACTCATGCAGCTCTTGCAAATATCTGTGCTACACAAATAAAAACACATTAATAAAACTATCCAGTCTCCTCGCATATTTGTCGCTTTGTCACAATAAAATTGCATGAATTATGAAAATCTGCTCGCAAAAACTGGTAGAAGACATTGACGCAGACGATCCACTTTTAGCCATATTACTGTAGATAGTTTCTTGCTACCATGAAGACCTAGCATATTTCTAAATGAACCGCCTTCACAGATTCACTTCCTTGAAGACTAAACTGTGTTCCAGTTGTGATTTCCCAAACAGACTCGTCCACAAATTGGAGAAAATCTCCCCATTTATCCATACATCTGCTATCGACTGAAACATGCCAGCTGAAACGTTTTGAAACTTTAAATCCATTATTGGCGATCCAGACATCAGTACTTTGAGTACTTTCATTTATTTTTACGATTAAATCAACTTAAAAAAAAGGAAAACTATATTTGAATAAATTTCAATAATTGATTGAAACTAGAGGTTCCGCTTTGACCCTTGAGTTGCCGCTCCGGCATGAAGCCTATGCTGGTTGTTTTTTTAAGCAAAAACATACGTCTCCCCCAACCTCCCACCTTGCCTTGAGTGGGCACATAATTTAAGGGAAAGTGCTATAAAATGAATGTAGAAATAAGTATCCTAAACAAAGCTGCGCATCTAAAAATATTAATTACAAAGAGGCGATTTTCATTGTTGCAGTAACCCAGTGAGGAGTCAGGATTTATATAGCAATGAGTGGATTGTCGACATCTACAGCGTCCAACCAATGTGAAATACATGTACCGTAATTGTGAAGCATCAACTATTTCGAAACTGATCACATTATAGGAAAGATGCAAAACATACAAGAGCCACACCTATAGTATACTGTTGTACCGTATAGAAGTTTCATGCATCTGCCTTCAGTAGTTTCCAAGATATGGAATGAAGAAAAATTGGACAGACAGATAAGCACATTTTGCATGGACCCACGCAAGCACTAGCTCACACCAAAACCTAATTAGATCATAGGGCCATTTCAATGAAGCTAATTCCATCCAAGTTTGGTGAAATTTCATCCAGTAGTTCTCCACATATCTTGTAGACAGGAGTAGTCCTGTACATACATGAGCTGGACATCAGAAACAGATAGATGCACGCAAACAAACCAAAACCTAATCAGATGAGGAGGCCATCACGATAAAGCTGCCATCCAAGTTCGGGGAAATTCCATCCAGTAGTTCTTCAGATATTTTACAGACTAGGCTTGTCTATACATGTACAAGTAGACAGACGGATGAACACCAAACACGCGCGCACACCAAAACATAATAAGATGCGGAGGCCATTCCAATAAAGATTCCATCCAAGTCTGGTGAAGTTCACCAGAGTCATCATGATGAAGCTTCCATCCAAGTTCGGGAAAATTCCGTCCAGTAGTTCTCCAGATATCTTACAGACAAGGCCTGTCTATACATGTATAAGTAGATGGACAGGCAGACAGACAACATACCCAGACGAATGCATGCATGCATACCGAAACCTAATCAGATGAGCCCATTGCAATGAAGCTTCCACCCAAGTTTGGCGAAATTCCAGATATCTTGCAGACAAGGCTTGTATATACATGTACAAGTAGATGGACGGACGGATGGATACGAATGAACGCTCGCACACACACACCAAAACCTAATCAGACGAGGGGCTATCCCAATGAAGCTTCCATCCAAGTTTGGTGAAATTCCGTCAAGTAGTTCTCCAGATATCTTGCAGACAAGGTCTGTATATACATCAACAATTAGATGGACGGACGGACGATGGACATGGATAAATGCACACACACACCCAAACCTAATCAAATGAGGGGGCTATCCCAATGAACCTTCCATCCAAGTTTGGTGAAATTCTGTCCAGTAGTTCTTCAGATATCTTGCAGAAAGGGCCCGTATATACATATACATGTACAAGTAGATGGACGGACACCAGACACGGATGAATGCACGCACACACACGAAAACCTAATCAAATCGGGGGGATATCCCAATGAAGCGTCCATCCAAGTTTGGTGAAATTCCGTCCAGTAGTTCTCAAGATATCTTGCAGACAAGGCCTGTATATACATGTACAAGTGGATGGACGGACACCGGACACGGATGAATGCACGCACACACACCAAAACCTAATCAAATGAGGGGGCTATCCCAATGAAGCGTCCATCCAAGTTTTGTGAAATTCCATCCAGTAGTTCTCAAGATATCTTGCAGACAAGGCAAGGGGACGGACATCCATCCATCCATCCAGACAGCACAAACACTAGATGTCTCCCCCCAACATAGTTGGGGGAGACATAACTATATGGAGATCTACTATCAAATATCCCACAAGCCAGGCAACTATGGTTGTTCTGAGGAGGAAAATCACTTAATGAATACCATGATAGTTCAGTTAAATTGATGGATCTGAAATGCTCCAAAATTGCCTCTGATGGCTCTCAGAGGCCCACGAATTCAACTTTCTGAGACACTTTTTTTTTCCCCCCCATGCCCCTTTGGATTCCTGACTAGGTCTGATGGGGAATTTTACTTGGCCAAGAACTTAACCTTTGGTCATTTCACTGAGCTTCTTGCTGGATCATTTGAAAAGTGAAACATTCATTATTTAGAATAAAGAAGTCAATGAAGCATGAAACAAGACAATAGTTTGTCAAAACAGAATTAAAACATTTTCACTCCTCAGTCTGTCTGTCCAGGCGTCTGTCCATTCTCTTTCATTAGAACTCCATATCTTGAAAACTGCTGAAGGCAGGCCGACAAAACCTCTGTCCAATAGTGCATGTAATCTGTACATGTGCCTTTTGTATATTTCATTGGTCAGGACCTTGTGTGTCTGTACGTCCGTCCCCCTATCTGTCCATCTTTTGCTCCAGCAATGGTATATCATGGTTATTTCCACCCTGATTTACTGATTTTTAATATGCATCTTCTTATGGTAAGTTCCTAAAATCCAGCGTTCGTAAGACCAGGTTCGTACACTACATTGAAAACCTGAAAAGCCTTGACATAACAATTCAGAATTTAGGGCATTGAAAAGCCTTGAAAATTAGAAAAATATGCTGAATAGCTTGAATAGACCTTAGAAATGAAATTCCTTTGTTATTAATTCATTTTAATTAGTATTAATTCATAAGTTGTAGCTCACAGTTGTACTGTCTTCTGTTGTCAGATGGCAAAATTAACCACATACATTATATTCTTTAATCATTTCCAAATCTGTTTTAAAGATTGTATAAACGATATATTTGTGGAGTGAACATTCTTACTCATGTTTTAAGTAAAAAATTCAGAAAATTAGCTGTATAGCTTCGATGACACAAAAGTAATATGCCTTGAAAATAGAAACTAAGAACCTGCATATTTTCAAGAATTTCTGAGAGAACGAAGCAGAATCCCTGGATAAAATGTAGAGGAGGTTTTGATCTAGCTTGGGATTGAATTTGGGCTGTCTCAGATGAAAGAAAGTGTGTCTTTGAAGTCCAAATTGTTTAACTGTGCGGAAACGTCTTTGCGCATAGTGTAAATTGGGCTCTTGCACAGGCCTGCAAGGAGTGCCGTCGGACAAGTCCAAACACAATCCGAGGCGTCAGTGGCTTGAGTTCTCAACCCAAGGGAGGAAATATGAAGGGCACAACAATACTTGCGACCCGGCCCTGACAGTTCCATCTGCAGTGGATTGACCTAGTTCAACAAGCTAAACCCTACTGACATTTAATTTTGTGATATTGACAATGTATGGTTTAGCCGTTGAACCGAAAATTCCTATCGCAAAATTTTCGCCTCCCAACCTAGGTAACCTGAGGTGGATTTGTTTTCATAAAAATCTATAATACCTAACACTTTGCACTCATTTGGATAGAATACATATTTGCCTACTTCCCTGGCCATTTATTTCTTCTGTTTAGCTCATTTCATTTTCATAAATAGCAAAAGAAAAATATCCTGGCACTTGATCTTTCAAAAACTAAATCCACCACCATATTTAGAACACTATAACATGATTCTTGCATGTGAGGCTATCTAAATTCAGGATTACAAGAGTCGGAAAACTGAATCCGCTCAGTTGACCCAGTCGCTTAAGGAGATGAAAAATCCTGTAAATTACCTTTTTGGTATGTGCCTTCTATTATGCTTGATATCGATAGTTATAATTTTACATTTAAATGCAGATAATGTAACAGCCTTATGAATGAGCCGTTTCCGACTTTGCTGTCTACAATCCTGTCTTTTGCCACCATAGCAATATTTTTAAATTGGCTATCGATTTAGTTTTTGGAAGATCGAGCGCTATGATTTTTGTCTTTTTCTTTTAAATTCTTTTGCCATTTATGGGAATGAAAGGAGCTGGACAAAGGAACTAAATGGCCAGGAAAGTAGGCAAATATGTATTCTATCCAAACTAGTGCAAAGCGGTAGGTATTATTGATTTTTACGAGTGCAATATCCACCCGATGTTGGCTAGATCGAATTTGCGATTGGAATTTCCTGTTCAATGGCTAAACCCTACATTGTCAATATCACAAAATCAAATGTCCGTAGGATTTAGCTTGTTGAACTAGGAGATCTCCCATTGACTCTCCATATCAACATGTGGAATGCTGTCCTAGGAATCTCTTGGGTGAGTGGGAGTGAGTAGGATTTAACATCGTTTTCATCATTTTTTATCTCGCCTTACAAAGTGAACGGGAGATATTGTGAGGGGGGAGAGGATGTCATCATCGGTGTCCCTGGCCTGGAAATGATAAGGTTTTTGGTTTAGTAAATTAAAAAAAAATCTAGAAAAATTCAGAAAAAATAATCAAAAATATATGAGGGGCGGGTATTTCACCTGGGGGTGCTACCCCTGGGGATTCCATGGGTGCTCCAATGTGAAAATCCCTATGATAAGAGTTTTGTGTTTAGCCGAAGTGCACATGTACATCTGTACTTAGAAAGTTTGCTGCAGTTGTCATTGGATGATTATAAAACTTGGTACACATGTTTCTTATGATTATAGGATGTACCTGTGCTATTTTTGAGATGAAATATTAATTTTTGTCCAAATTATGGCAAATAATAGTTTTCTGTTTAGCAGAATTGCACATGTAGGCCTCTACATGTACACATTATAGAATTTTCGGGCTTCAAGACGACAAGGGATTGTGCATCATCCTAGATATTATAACGCAAGGTCATCCATTGGTTCGGGTGATGGTGTCTATAAAACCCAGATAAATAGATTCCAGTTTCGGCTTAAGAGATTTCTCGAAGACTTGATAGCCTCTTTAAATGAGACAGGATACAACAGTGACAGAGTCCATGTCTTGAATATTAAGCTGATTTATCGTAAATTCATTCCACCTTACTTAGGAATGATTGGCGGCATTCGGCAAGCAGACCAACACAGCTTCATTAACATCAGACCCTTTGTAAATGTCTTTCAAAACTGGAGATGGAACATCTATCATCGAGATATGATGTTGAATTAGTCTGCCTGTACACATCGATCATTTCTATATATACAATGCTAGTATATTACATCGTCAAACTGACTCGTCAAATCTTCAGTGCAGTTGTGACTTCCCGCTCAGCTATCTGTCTCATTATTTAAACACGCATATCAAATTCGGCATTACAAAGTGCAGTTGTGTAACCATTCTCTATATTATCCCATATAAATTGAAGTTATATAACTGCTTATGTTTTACAAGAACTTGAACTAAAAGGTCATGAAATGGAATCTCCAAAATAGTTTTGTCAAAACAAACAGAATTTAAAATCAGAACACATCATAATATATTACTAATTATATAAAATTGGTAACTGAAAAGTCGAACTTTATGCAATTGTATGGTGGCTAAGAAATTCCATATTTCACATGTACATGTACATAAAAAGTTTGCTGCAGTTGTCAGCTGTCATTGGATGATTATGAAACTTGGTACACATGTTTCTTATGATTAGAGGATGTACATGTGCTATTTATGAGCTGAAATATTGTGCCCAAATTATGACGATTTGGACTTAGTAATTTGCCAATTATAAAAGTTTTTTTTAGACAAAAATGTAGGCAAAAGTTGTCTGCATTTGTCAGGTTTCATTGGATGATTATGAAATTTAGTACACATATTTCATATGATTAAAGGATGTCCCTGTGCTATTTAGGAGATGAAATATTAGTTTTGTTCAAATTTTGAGGTTTTGTCTAATAGTAATCTGCCAATGATAATGTACATACATGTACACCTGTACATGGAAGTTTGCTGAAGCTGTAGCGTTCATTGGATGAGTTTGACACTTGCTACCCAAGTTCTATGTGATTCAAGGATGTGCATGTGCTATTTAAGAAATATGACATTAAATATGAATTTTTGTCCTAATTATCCAGATAAATGTCCACATCTACATGGAAAGTTTGCTCACTCACTCGTGGGATGATTATAAAACTTGGTGTAGATGTTTTTTGTTTTCCTAGGTCAGACCTATCCCACACGGGACTGAACTATCCAGCAGTAATCCCACACGAGACTGAACTATCCAGCAGTAATCCCATATGAGACTCGCCTATCCAACAGTAATCCCACTTGGGACTGGACTATCCAGCAGTAATCCCACATGGGACTGGTCTATCCAGCAGTAATAACACACTGGACTGGCCCATCCAGCAGTAATCCTATACAGGACTGGCCTATCAGCAGTAATCTTGCATGGGAGTGACCTATCCAGCAGTAATCTCACACTGGACTGCCCCATGCAGCAGTAATCCTACATGGGATTGACCTATCTGGCAGTAATCCCACATCAGAGACTGATGTTATTGTCTGTATCAGATAATCTATTCCAGACATTATTGTCTGTACCACATCATCTATTCCAGACGTTTTTGTTTGCTCTACATGTATGCTTTCAATACTGCTGCAGCTTCGGCAGATGACCCTGCAAGGCAAGATGTTGGGGTTCTCAGAACGCTTGTTCAGTCATATCACGATGGTGCCTACATGTGCCAGAACACAATAGTGTCCACAGTTAATATTATCCTGGACACTGTTGAGCCCAGCCAGTACACTGCAGCAGCCGGTCACCCATCCAAGTATTGACCGAGCTCAACGAACATGATGCGCCGTACAAACTCTGGCAAGAGTGAGTTGTCCAAACAAGTATAGATTTATGAAGATGTGGGATGAAACAACACAAGGTTTAGCTTTCAGAAGTGAAAGAAACTATTTGGAGGGACTTGTTCAGGATACCTTTCATCATTTCTACAAAACAACTCCTCTTATATTTATCCTCTTCAAACTTGACAGGTGAATTTAACAGACAAAGAACGAAACTCATTAATCTAATGTTTGAGGGTCAGGAACACCTGGAACTGTTACTTTTGGACCAGTTAATTTGATATGGAAACTGAAGGTCACCAATGCTGTTTTGCTCATTTTAAACACGCATAAACACCAGGTTCGTATCCGTCATTCCGTTACGGTACACATTTCTTGTCTGATCAATAACTCGATAACTATTGAACTGATCGACTTCAAACTTGGCGAGTGCCTTAACATTGGTGAGAGAACAGTTGGGATTATCTAGTTAAGCCACGATGGCTGCCATCGGCCATCCTGTATTGTCGGATCTTTACACATTTATTGTCCTACGAAAAACTAAATTGAACCAATCAACTTAAAACTTTGGAGAGTGTCTTGACATCGGTGAGATGGTTGGGTTGCTTTTCAGTTATCTGTGTAATCCAAGATGGTTGAGATCAGTCATTTACATGCACATTTATTTTCTGGGCAATAACTCAAAGCTTGAACCAATTGACTTTTAACTTAGGGAGTGGCTTGACCTGTGAGAGGACGAGCTTAGGATTGCTTTTCAGTTATCCGCTTAAGGGGAGGGCAAGTACAATATCTTTATACTTCCAGAAATGAAGATATCTCAAAGATTTTCATATATATTGGATACATGATCAAAATTATTTGAAAAAACATCATTTGCACAAAGATATATATATTGGTTTCCATGGTAATGGCGGCCATCTTGGATGTTTGGGAACGTATAATACACTAAAGTAAAAGAACAAACTCCATCAAACCTGCAGGGTATCTCTGTGGTGTGTTCCTTTGTGCAAATAAGAAGTTTCAAGCAAAACTAACCATTGGAAACAAACTTTAAGTCATTTTACTGATTTACTCTAAAAAAGCATACATATGCCTTTTTAGTGCCATATTTAGTTTAAATCAGTAAAACAGCTCAAATTTTGTATCCAACAGGTATTTTTGCTTGAAACTTCTTATTTGCACAAAGGGAGAAACACCCTGCAAGTTTGATGAAGTCAGCTCTTACCTGGGCATATAATGCGTTCCTAAGTACCAAAATCCAAGATGGCTGCCATTACCATGGCAACCGATATATATACCTTTGTGAAAATGCTGTTTTTTCAAATACTTTTGATCATATATCCAATATATATAAAAATCTTTGAGATAACTTCATTTTTGTAAGAATTAAAATATTTTACTTACTCCCCCCTTAATCAAACATGGCATCGGTCAGCCAACTTGAATTTTAAGTGCTTGGATCTTGTCTGGGCAATAACTCGAGATTGAACTGATCAACTTCAAACTTGGGAGTGAGTTAGGGTTTAATGTCGCGTTCAGCGCTATTTCGGCCATATAGCGACAATATAACGAACTACCATATGATTAGCTATAGACATGTGTGACTATCCATGGTCAGTCATCATGTAGAGCAAATTAATCTTCCCCTTATAGCAACAGACATGGTACAAAACTCATGCTGCTCACCCACTTGGGTTGCTCGACACTAGTGAGAGGACAGTTAGGAATGCTTTTCAGTCAACTGTGTAATCCAACATGGCCACCACCAGCGATCTTGCATTATCAGCAGTTGGATCTCTACACATTTCTTGTCTGACCAATAACTCAAGAATGATTGAAATTATGACTTTAAACTTGGTGGGTGTCTCGACAACAGTGAGAGGACAGCTCGGATTGCTTTTCAGTTACCGGTGTAATCCGAGATAATGGTCGGCTTTTGGGGATTTTCAGTAGTCGGATCTTGTCCAGACAATAACTTGAGAACTATTGAACTAATCAACTTGGAGAATGGTTCATCAGACAGATCTCCATTTTCAAACTCGATTCTTAATCAATGATATGAGATATCATCGACCCACAAAATCGACCATAAAGGTCCACGTCCCCTGCAGCACCAATTATGCTCAAACCATAGATGTGGACTTCTATGGTCGATTTTTGAATTTTTTTTATGTTCTAGATGGATTATCACTACAGTGTATAATGTTTCAATAATTCTGTGATACTTGCATGTACAAGTAGCTCTAATGCAGTCTGGATTGGCATTCAGGGAAAGTATGGACAGTATTGTCATCAGAACCTCTTTATACCATATTAATTTCCAACAAGTTTTATCACTTCAGGAAATACTTCTTGTCCAAAGTAACATTTATAAAGCCACTGTCATTACTTTCAAATAATAATGAAACAATTTCTGGCGGTTAAAATATACTTTACTCCATACAGATACATATATATATATATATACTGATGCCATTGGGAAAGTAGGTAATACTAACATTCAGGATGTCACTTTCTTGGTAAAGCACAAATACTTGTGCAAAATGGGCCAGCAGAGGTGGCAGACTGGTTCAGAGTTCTTGCATGGGGGCTCGCGGGGATTGACCTGGGGTGTCATTGTGCACACCCCAGGTCATGGTAAGAATAGGCCTCAGCTCCTCAGAGAGCTAGTCGTAAGAGGTGACTAACTGGGGCACCCGTGGGGTTGCCGAGTGAGAAAAGAAAATTGAGTAGGACCCCACCCGTGAGGTCTCGGGTGATATTAAATGGAATAGGACCCTACCGATGTGGTTTCCAGGTGTGAAAAGGAATAGAAACCAAATGTTGTGATGCGACTGAAGTAGTGTTGGAAGCGACGTTCAATCATATTCAATCGCTCGTTCTGGTCATTTGGTGCCAAAATCTGAAAGCATGGGTTCGAGTCTCTCATGGGACTGGCCCAAGAAAGCGACATCCTAAAAATACTTGGGAAAATACATACATTTTGATCTGGCAAGATAAAGACATGACTTCACAAGCTCTAAGTAGATTAGCTTCAGGATAACATTTTAGATAGTTTACCATGGTTACAAAGCATATTCTTCATGAGAAACAAATATGAATAAATACTTCAATATTTAAATTACTCAAAAACAAAAGCACCGGGATTTTTGAAGAATACTTCCAGCCAAGTACATAGTTGAGATTCTTTGGCTTTCCAGCTGGACAAGAAACTTGATCAGAAAATAATAACAAAAGTATAAAATTAAATCGTGTTAGCAAGCTGATATAAATGTGATAAAATGAATGAGAAAAAACTCAACATTCAAATACATTGTAAAGCTAAATCATGAGACATTATAAAAATAATTGGGATTTGCTTTCACTGAATACAGTATCTTAGCAAAGTGGTTCAAATGTATGGTAAAACTAGACCTATAAATACAAGATGTTACATTGAATGAAATCGGTGGTATATGCTTTATACATGCAACTGATTCGTTGTTAATAGCTGGACTTGTTCCAAAATGGGAAAATACGATGCACAGAACTACCAGGCCCTAGGTATCATTCTGAAACATAATTAGAGAAAAAAAAAATCTTTTTTTTTTGTTTATAACTTTTGGGAACAGGGAGGAGAGCCCAGATCCACTCTGGATAGTGATTGATGTACATGTATGTAGCGGTATAGACGACTACAAACCCATACTCCGTCTCTAGACTATAATGTTAACAAAAACCTTTGCAGATCGGACCGACACTTCACAGTTCAGTTATAAGACCTGAACTCTCATCTTGGGGACGGAGATCTCCGAAGTACTGAAGAATGATTCCTGTGACAACCCTCTGTTTGGAGAATTTATTCACAATATGCCATGTAAGTGTCGAGTGGGGTCCACAAGTCCTACTTCAGTTTATCATTGAAATGTCCAGATATCTCAGCAGCTGAGGTTCTCGGACAAAACATTTATTGGGAATACTTCCTGCATGATTGACAACTGAAAATCCACTTTTATCCCTCTGCCATTTTGGCCTCGGGGGGTATTGTCATCGCCATGTACGTCCGTCTGTACATCGTGCCGTCTGTTGCCGCATTTTAGGCAAAATCGCTTCAGACATCACAACCAAATTTTGAACACTTATTTATCTAGTCTGATGCCTATCAAAACTGGCATCAAGAGTAATGCCCCTTTACAGATATATTAATTTCTGTTTGTCCTGTATGCTTGAATGTAACTGACCATATCTGCAGAACTATGTTTGATACAGCTACTATATTTTGGAAACTTATTTATATTGTTGTATTCTAGAAGCCAGCAAAAATTTACTTGCCTCGGCCCTTATTTTACAGAGTTATGCCCCTTTTGGGGTGCAGTTATCTCTGATTTTGTGCTGTATGCTTCAATGTAACCAGTTATATAATTGTTGGTTACAGCTTCCAAATTATGTGATGGTGGTTTCCGTCCGTCTGTCTGTCTGTCCGTCCCTCGTGTCCGGTCTATATCTGGGACAGTTTTCTATCCGCAGTTCCAATTTTTGGTAAGTGGATACCTTACGGGGAGACAATGTGTCACGTACCAAAATGAAGGTCGAGGTTAGAGGTCAAAGGTCACTGGCCTGAAAAACAGGAAATCATTGATCATTGGCAGTTTTCCATCTACAGTTTTAATTTTTGGTGTGTGGATGCCCTAGGGGGGAACGATGTGTTGCATATCGAATGTAGGTCGAGGTCAGGTCGAAGTGTTCGTGTCCGGTCTATATCTGTAAACGTTTTCTATCCACAGTTGCAATTTTTTGTGAGTGGATACGCTAGGTGGAGATGATGTGTTGTGTACCAAGATTGAGGTCGAGGTCAAAGGTCACTGTTGCCTAAAATCAGGAAATCATTGATCATTGGCAGTTTTCCATCTACAGTTTTAATTTTTGGTGTGTGGATGCCCTAGGGGGGAACGATGTGTTGCATATCTAATGTAGGTCGAGGTCAGAGGTCAAAGGTCAGTGTGACCGAAAAATTAGGAAATCATTAAAAATATCTAATTTTTTTGTGAGTGGATTCAGTAGGGGGAAATGAAGTGTCACATATAAAACAAGAGCCCAAGGGGCTTCAATATACGCCTGTATATCTGGAATTACATTGGTCCAAATTTCAAGGTTGTTTAATAGCCTTGATTACAATTGGTAGCTAGCAATCCAGAGAAAGGTCTTTGTGCACAATTTTGTGCTTCTGAGAATGTAACATACATCATATCTTATATTGAATGATAAACTAAAATGAGCTTAACTCTTGGCAACTAGTTGACCTTGAAGCTTGAGCTCACATATCCCACACTGAAATCGACAATAGTCAAAAACAAGAAAATAGTAGTTTTCCTGCAAATGGATTTCTTTCAGGCGACACAATTTCATGATTTTGGGGTCACAGTGACCTTGACCTTTGACCTACATTTTTGTATGTGACGCATCGTGTCCCCCTAATGTATCTACTGACACAAAAAAATGTTATTATGCCCCCCCTCTAACTAGAGGGGGGGCATATAGCGATCGCTTTGTCCGTCCGTCTGTCCGTCCGAATTTCTTGTCCGCGCGATATCTCGGTTAATATTTGATGGACAGGATTTAAACTTTCCTGGAATGTGGCCAGTGCCTCGTAGTTGTGCATCGTAGAATTTTTTCCGAGTTCCGGTATAATTTTCAAGAGTTATGGCCCTTTTTCTGAAATCTCTGTGAATGGGACTTGTCCGGGCTGGATCTTGGTTAATATTGTATGGACAAGTATGAAATTTGCATGATATGTGGTCAGTGCCCCACAGTTGTGCAGTGTAAAGTTTCTCCCCATTTGGCTTATATTTTCAAGAGTTATGGCCCTTTGTTCCTGAAATCTCCGTGAATTGGGACTTGTCCGGGCAGGATCTTGGTTAATATTGTATGGACAATTATGAAATTTGCAGGGTATGTGGTCAGTGCCTTGTAGTTGTGCAGCATGAAGTTTCTCCATGTTTCGCATATATTTTCAAGAGTTATGGCCCTTTGTTCATCAAGTCTTTGTGAATTGGGACTTGTCCGGGCTGGATCTCGGTTAATATTGTATGGACAAGTATGGAATTTGCGCAGGATATGTGGTCAGTGCCCTGTAGTTGTGCAGCGTGAAGTTTCTCCGCGTTTCGTGTATATTTTCAAGAGTTATGGCCCTTTTGTTCTTGAAATCTTTGTGAGGTGGGACTCGTCCGGGCTGGATCTCGGTTAATATTGTATGGACAAGTATGGAATTTGCATGATATGTGGTCAATGCCCCATAGTTGTGCAGCGTGAAGTTTCTCTGCTTTCGGTTATATTTTCAAGAGTTATGGCCCTTTGTTCATCAAACCTAAGTGAATGGGATATATTTATTTGTCCAGGCTGGATCTCCGTCCATAACCGATTTGGACTGGGAATATACTCCCAAGGAATGTAGGTCTCATAACCAGGTCACATTTTTGGATTTGGCGACCATCTTGCATCAAAACATTGTATTATTACTTGTTGGTCGATACTTGGAATATGTATTATGTGAGGCACGCCGCAAAAAAGTGACTGAAACAGAATTTTTATAATTATCCAAATTAGGCCTCCACAGACCAATACAGAACAGAGCAATGGCGGGGCAGTGTCAGATTAAAGCAGAAGTGGGGGGCATACAATTGAGCAATCTCTGATTGCTTCCTTGCTGTGTTTTTACTAATTTCCTGAAAAATTAGGAAATCATTACAAATTCCTAATTTTTTGTGAGTGGATTCAATAGGGGGAAATGAAGTGCTGCATATCAAAAATTAGATCAAGGTCGAAAGTCAAAGGTCACTGTGACCCCAAAATCAGGAAATTATTAAAAATAACATTTTCCTTTGTGTCAGTAGATACATTAGGGGGACACGATGCGTCACATACCAAAATGTAGGTCAAGGTCAAAGGTCAAGGTCACTGTGACACCAAAATTGTGAAATTGTTAAAAATCCAGATTTTTTGTGTCCATTGAGGAATTACGGGGAGATGGTGTACCAGAATTTAGGTCAAGGTCAATGTGACCCCAGAATCAAGACATTCATAAAAATCATGGTTTTTTTGTGTGTCGGTAGATACATTAGGGGGACATGTGTTACGTACCAAACTGTATGTCAAGGCCGAACGTTAAGGACACTGTGACCCCCAAAATCATGAAATTCATAAAAATCATGATTTTTTGTGTCCATTGATACAATGATCATGTAATGCGATGTTGCGTTCTGTCCATTCATCTATTAACATTTGTGATTTGCGATATCTCTAGTTTCAAGGTATGGATTGGTACCAAACTTTGGGTACACCTTACTCGCATGGCAAAGAGGAACCATACATTTTGAGATCAATTTGTCAAAGGTCATGGTCACAGTCCCCCAAAACTGAATCAAGTTTTGCTGACAATATGTTAGGTTGGAATATTCAGAGTTCTTTCCCCTACATATATATGGCATTTGTTCTGTGGAGTTCTCTCCCATGTTTGAAACTGCTACATTTAGTTAAACTGTTGTGAAATAAAAAACATACATTTACTAATTTAATGGGGAGAGGGGTCCTTTATGAACTTCATACCTGTTTATTAACTCAAGAACAAAGGTTTACTTCATCACTTTCTTCTTCCTTCATGAAAAATTCTCTCGCCCATAAGAAATTCATTTGCAGGAAAACTACTATTTTCTTGTGTTTGACTAGTGTCGATTTCAGTGTGGGATATGTGAGCTCTCGGCTCCTGTTTTGAGGTCAGCTAGTTACCAAGAGTTAAGCCCATTTTAATTTATCATTCAATATGAGATGTGCTATATGTTACATTTTCAGAAGCACAAAATCATAGACTGCTGGATTGCTAGCTACCAATTGAAATCAAGGCTAATAAACAACCTTGCAATTTGGACCAGTGTAATTCCAGATATACAGGCATATATATTGAAGCCCCTTGGGCTCTTGTTTATCCAGTTTTAGTCTAGATGCCTACAAAAAAATAGTTGTCTCAGCTCATATTTTATGAAGTTATGCCCCTTTCGGTTTTGTGATATATACTCTTGAATGTAGCTGTTGTATCAACAACCATAGATACCACATACAACGGCTAAAGGAATCACTATGATGAGGAGGACCCCTATGGCGATGCTCAAATAGATTAGTCTGACAGCGTATTTAGTGTCTCGTTGAACGAGGGTGTACAGACCACGGGAACGGTCCGTTTTGGCCTCCCACGCAAAGTGATTGGCGAACACCCCTGTGATGAGGCAACAGACCATGCTTAAGTAAGAGGCAGCAATTATTCGGTTGATGTTACTCCATCCCGGTGGTACGAGATCTTCTGATGGCACTTTACGTATCAAGTAGGGAACAGTAACGGTAGTTTCTCGGTACGGGTTCTCAGAAGTATTCTGAAAGCAAGAGTCGATGGTGAATGTGTTGGGACCATGTTGATGAGCTGTTTCTCCACGTTCTCCCGGAGCACCATGTTGCTCTATCAAAGCCGCTGCAGCAGGGTTGATTTCAATATCTTCAAATGTCTCTGATGTTGTTACAGTAGATATAGGGTCATTTAGCCTGGAATCATCCGTAGTTTCTTGCTCATCTAGGTGCAAGACTTCTTTCTCACTGTTGAACTCATTTCCATTATTCATTGGTGAATAGGCAGTCTGGGTGTAATGTCTGTTCATGCAAACTCAGACACTGGATCCTGGAAACAAAACAAAGGATATAATAGATATAAATAGATAAATTCAGATACAAACGTTTATTGGAACTGGTCCTTTTAGCATACATACAGCTAAGAAAGTGTTACCAAGGTAATTACATCCTTTAAATTTCTTAAACTGAACTAGAACATGAAAATCTGACAACATCCATGGGATACCTTTAAACAATCGTGCTATTGCAGAATTACATGATAATTTTGTACGAGTTTTGAATAATCTGGATATTTGTTATTGAATCAAGACCATCTAATTTCAGCTGCCAATGGGGCATTCGAGTCAAGTATTATATATGCAGTGAGGGGGGGGGGGCTTAAAATCAGGAATTTTCGCTATGTTATTCTTCATTTATACATCATTTGATTGAATTTTGAATATGGGAGGGAGGGGTCAAAAAATTCATTTTTTGGGTACGACTACGTATACTTGAATGGCCCCCAAGGCAATTTTTGTTCCCGTCTCCGACAGGTGGTCACAGGAATGACACACCACATGTGTGATATGCAGTGATATGCAGTGATATGTTACAGGTTCATAACAATGACCTTGAACATTCTTCATTACACCGAGTGTGAAGCACCTTGGGTGCATAATTTGCGGGCCCCTTGGCTGCACACACCGAGCAGTACACCAATATAAAGTGGAACTGAGTGTATGACTTGGATCTCCTCAATCTCTTTTTCCGGAGATTCCCAACAGTAATTTTTAGATTGCCCTAGAACCTCATCAATCAAGATGGAAGATAAAGTTATAACATTGGTGAAATTGACTTGAATATGAATGACCATTGTTACGAAGTGGGCTTCGAATAAAAAGTTTACAGGCTGATTTCTCATATGTTTTTATTATCGGAGCATTACTATTGACTATATGTTACACATGGTAAGGATTAATAATAGGCAATTTACAGAGAGCATCATATGGTGCTAAGGGCCGAAGTAATCTGTGTGTTTGTGACCTGTGGGCAAATAGGTTCTTTCGACACGAGAAGCCTTGTGAAAACTTAGCTACGTCCGTAGCCACAAACGTTCCTATCAGTAATAGCCTGCGGTTGATACACAGTGCCAGTTCCAACCCACTTCCCAAAACGGTGTTTCTTGTCATAACCAAGATCACGAGAAATCATTTGGAGCATTCAAACAAGCTGATCAACCTTCCAATCATGGCTAACTTATATTATCCATTCATTGGTTTTGATAGGAGATAGCATACACTCGATACACACGCGCGACTACATGATCATCGGTGTAAGTGCAAACACCAAGACCTGTCTTCCAGCTATTCTGAATAAAGTTTGAGGTTTTGTTTCTCACATAAAATTATCATATGATACTGTACTACATATGTCATAAATTGACCGACTCCAGCATCACTCCAAAAGCTACCCAAAGGCCCCCATCGTTCATATAAACTGATGGAGCCAGTTCCGAACCACCATCATCCATGCATATAGGGCCAAGAAAGGAAATTTATGTTGACGATTACATTTGTGTATATCTGGGTCGATGTCAACGTGAGGCTGGATCGGAAATGGAGATGGTGGGTATAGGATCTGAGACCTTTCCTGAACAGAAGAAACATAATATTATATTCCCTACAGAGTTCCTTTCATCCCAAGCTAAGTTACTTTGTTAATAAATTCTAAAGACAATTGTACTGCGACTTCGATAATGATTTTGCCAATCAAATCATTTCCTTTTGAAACACAGATGAAAATTTCACTTTGGTGGGTCGGTACTGTCGCCTTGTCAAATCAAATGAAAACCGAAATCGGACACTGTGAATAGCATACTGTCTATCTCGTACTACGATGCAATGGGATTTTCAGCAATATATCAGAGCCAGTGCTTCCCAGAGAAGTGAAATTCCCCACAGTATCTATATGTAATTTGTGCATTTTTATTCTAAAATTTGAAGGAAATCCGTTCAGAATCAAAGAAAATCTTGAATACCTCGCATGTTATTTTCGAAGCACATCAAGTTTTGACGTTGGGCTTGCAATGTTGTAACATTGCGACTGGGCTCTATGAAAAAAACATGCGAGGTATTGGAGGTTTCCTTTGATTCTAAACAGATTTCCTTCAAATTTTAGAATACAAATGCACAAATTACATATACATGTAGATACATGCCAGTGGAGATTTTCACTTCTCTGAGAAGAACTTGTTGTTGTTGTTGTTTATCTGTAAATCCACTCTTCTCTGGTGCTACAAGAAAAAATCACATGTTGCTATTCCCAAAATGCTGTTTGTTCTCATAATGCTTGAGAGAAGAACTGGCTCCGATGTATTGCTGAAAATCCCAATTTGCATCGTAACTAGGCACAACACACTGATGAACAACAATAGTCGTCATCCTTTCACTTTACAATCTTAAATTTACTGCAATATGATCGGTTCATCTTTACCGTGATTATTATACCGACAAGAAAAGGCTGAATCGGAAGCAAGTTGACCAACGAGCGCACCTGTCCAATCGAGATTTCTGTCATCTGTCACAATTCATTCCTGCACAAATTGTACCCCAGACAGACTGGTCTTGTGGAGCAAACACACAGTACTTGTGACGTCACGAGTATTGAACTCATTCGTGTACACGGATTTCAGGGAAAGCGCGCTCTTAGGGAGGTGAGCATACGCTTGAGAAGAATCGCGGAGAATGGAGCGGGCTCTTCCTTTCAAGTACGGTTGTTTAAGAAGTAGCGGATCACTTTCCAAACAAACTTGATGTTATTTACAAGGATTTTTATTCCGCTTAAATGTGATACTACAGTATGTGACCCAGTTTCGAACCACTATATGGTCAGTACCTGCTACCGGCCTCAGTATATGTCTCCAGACCTACGGCAAAGTCGTAATTTATGCCAATCTAGGTAAACCAAGATGGTAAATCAGGGGAATACCATCTAGACGTAACGCTATGAAAACTTCAAGTTCGTGCGAAATGTTCGCCGATACTCTACGAGATCCCATAATAAGCCAATCACGACCATTTCAACCTTTTCTCTCTGACAATGATTGACGTTTACTTCAAGGAGATTAACATCTTCGCACGGCACAATCTTTTGATATTTCTACCCCTAACAAAGCCAGACTTTTCTGCGGGAGTAACTCTTTGATGTTTACGGACCTTGTCCAGAAATGATGCCATATTTGGAAACTGTTTCGGATAATGTTTATATATTAGACCACGAGCTACCGTGTGTACTTACCGTGGGCGTGATTTTGAAATAGTTACAACCAGCTATCCAACTGATTGGCTAAAATAGTAGTTTCAACTCGCACGGGATTTATATAGTTTACTGAGATTGTAATTAATGCCTAAATTTCTGCACTATAACGTGGTATACAAATTTTTCCCGGACAAACTCTGAAGAAGCAATCGGGGTCTCGTTTTATCACGACGTTGTTTTCCTAATTCCGGGTCACACTTCCAGTTCCGAATCGGGCGACCCCTACGAGGGGAAACAACTCCGTCAGGACGGAAACTCGGCATGTCGACCCCCCAGGTGGAACAGGAATAACGATTTCAGTCACCTCCGATATAAAGGATATGTGACGACAATACGGGAATAACTCCATTGTGTGTGATGGTAATCAAGCTAATTTTTTTTTCAATCCAAAACCTGCCAAATCAGATTGTTCTTGAAGTTTACATACTGAAATATCAGCCTCGAAAAAGTTGCGATGTTTCGTTGTATAATAATGAAGATATGATTGATAAAAGTGTGCTCCTCGGCCTGATTTGGTATTTTTGAGGCATTTACAGTGAGGATTTTCTCTTACAGCAAAAATGTGACACCTCAAACCAAAATAATTTTGTCACACAATATATTAGGAAGTTTGTTTACTGGAAAGAACCAAGAATGGTTTTGGTTTGATGTGTCATATTTTTGCTATAGGAGAAAATCCTTCGTGAAAATGCCCCAAAATACCAAAATAAGCCCGGGAGCATATATTGATCAATCATATCTCCAGTTTTATGCAACTGAACATCTCCATTTTTTCGAAAGGGATATTCCAGTATGTAAACTTCAAGAAAAATCTGATATGGCAGGTTTTGGAGAGGAAAAAAAAATCGGCTTTATCACCATCACACACAGAGGAGTTTTTCGTATATAAACGTCACATATCCTTCATTAGTTAATAGAGAGATTCATCATTGAAAAAATGACTTGTCTCTAAAGTAGGTAATTGAAAATCTTGACCGCCATGGCGAATGATCTCTTGAAGATTGAGAAGTTTAAAGAGGTATTTTCTACTCGGCGCGGAGTATTGGTTACTATTGCTCCCAAGTTCCAAATCTCCAGCAGAAATGAGATCAATCCGATTTTCACTGTAATAAACCATTCAGACTTGACAAACGTTCTGATGATGGTGAGAGAATAGAGTTCTCTATCTCGGTCTATTATCCAATCGAGTCGTTGAGTGCCTCAACTACCTCGCTGCTGGACTCAAGAAAACAAGGTTCCGATAGTGGAAAGAAAAGAAAACTTTATTACACATTGACAAATAAAAAAGATTCGTTTTTACTCCAGTGGAGTAAACATCAGTAGTTAATAATATTCGCCATGTTGTAGTAACGGCAATATTTCCAATGTTAAGGAAAAGTATCTACAAACCACACATTTACGTGGCTTGGGGAATATTATTAACTATTGATACCTGGTCTGAATGTGTATCAAATTATCTTACTATTCCAAGAAAGGACCGCGAGGCTTTCAGTAGTGTTGAAAATTATGACAAAGGTGGTGTGGCGTTTACCCGAGAAAAATTCCTCTTGCTGTTACGTTTATGGGGGTGAATAATATTGTTTTCGATTCTGCACGAAAAACCATGTTACATAGAGGAAACATACGTACTCGACTTATAAACTGTGAAGCTCAGTCGAAGTGACCTATAACGGCGTCGACGGACGTTCGAACCAAGCTATTGTATGTTTTGGCGTATGCAATTGGATTATTTTCCAATCACCACATGTGCCGTTTGATTCCATACAGAAAAGACACCCCCCCTACAAAACAAAAGCCTCGTTTCAAACGTTAGCCGACGCTGCTTTACGTCACTTAAAATGAGACTTTTCACATGATCAGACGTGGATAATTTCTCGTTCGGGACACAGCTTTATTTGCCAATTTGAATAAATTAACTGATTCGCTGACAACTCTGATGTGACGTATAAGAAGCCGACCCTCATTCGATCACGGTTACATACCGTTAAAAAAGCTTGGATCATATAAGTATTAAGTTTCGGCTGGCTATGTTTTGAAAATATTCATACTTTTCCCAGCAAACAACAAAAACTCAGCGCCCGGAAATACTGTCGACATACTCAACCTGTAACCATCTGGGTCATCTATACGCGGTAAGACTGACCCTGGGATCGTGTGTACCCATTTCAGACTACTTTCGGCAACTGCATGAGGGATTTTCCAGAAATCAATACTACGTGACTTCGTCAGCCAATCAGCTAAAGTCTACCGACGTAACCCCAACGTAACCCGCCATTTTCGAGTCATGTGATGATCTACTTGTTCAAAATTACAGATCTACCACACCTCTTGAATGATACGAAAGTTATTCATACCTATATATTTTGTAAGCCCAGGTAATATCTGTTTCCGAGGTATGTATGAAAACCTGTAATTTATCAGGGTTTTCGAGTCTGTTCTCCGCCGGATGAAGGCCGAACAGAATCCGGTAAAACACCGGATATCGCTCCGCGATAATGGAGACACACGATTCGCAAGCCATCTTATGGATGGCGAAGTGTACGCAAATGTCGACATACTGTGTTTATGGTAGGTCATTCGATATCTTCACTTCATTTGTGGACAACAAGACGAAATTTTGCTTTGGTTCTTTTGGGAGAGGTCGGCAAACTTGAAATGGCACATCAGTAGTAACCGAAGGCTATTTCGAGTGTGGTTGGTGTCAGTGCGCATGCGCGAGAACAAAAAAATGGGGAGGTTATGAGTGGGGCGTGACCTTGGGGCATGTATTCCTCCGCGGTGATGCGGTCTGCCTCCGCGGACCGAAAGTAGTCCCAAAACCGTGGGTTTTCGTGAGAGTGTTCGGCAATCTGTAGGGACCGCTAGTGGACCGATTGGGTCGAGTGAGGTATCAATATGAAGCATACGTGAGGAAGTATCCAACGGGCTGGTGACGTGGAACTGACGTCATTCTGCCCATGCGCAGTAGACATAGTGTATGGAAATGGACGTGTTGGGGTCTGGTGGGTCACTAGTGGGCCGATTGGGTCGAGTGAGGTATCAATGTGAAGCATTCGTGAAGGAGCATCCGCCTGGACTAGTGTGTCGTTCGTTGTCAACATTCTGCGCATGCGCAGACAGGAAATTGTGGGAAAAGGGTATGGAAATAGGCGTGTAGGGATCTAAGGGAGCCCCTAATGGGCCGATGGTGTCGTATGAGGTCTTATTTTGAAGCTCTCGTGAGGGAGCATGCGCCTGGACTAGTGTGTCGTTCGTGTTCACCATTCTACGCATGCGCAGACAGGGAATTGTGAGAAAAGGGTATGGACATAGACGTTTTGGGGTCTAGGTAGGCCCCTAATGGTCCGATGGAGTCGAGTGAGGTATCAATGTGAAGCATATGTGAAGGAGCATCAGACTGGGTGGATGTGACGTAAAACTGACATCATTCTACGCATGCGCAGAAGACCAAGTGTATGGAAATAGACATTTTGGCGCCGACATGGGTCACTATGGGTCCGATGGCGTCGTCTGAGGTCTTATTTTGAAGCTCTCGTGAAGCAGCATCCGACTGGACTCATGGTTCGTCCGTGTTCAAGAGTCTGTGCATGCGCAGTTTGGTCGTAGTATAGAAAGCAGTCATTTTGGGGGCGTGTTTGACCAACCACTATATGTTGTGGTTTGGTGGTGTGGGTTGTTCGCACAGACGTCACTTCCGGTTTCATAAAAACTACCTCCGAACCCAGAAGAGTTCCAATGTTCCCGTAGACGTAGGGTCCGGATTTTCAACATCCGGGTTTTCCCCGGCCCGGCTCGCCCCGGCCGCAGCACGCGCGCGCGGGGGTTACTCCGGCCGCACGCCTGCGCGCGCGGCATCACCGGAAGTGCGCGGGTGAATTTCGGATTATCCTAGGCCACTGATTGGCTACTTTCTCCACGGTGTCACCGAAGCCAGTTTCACCGAATCTCCACATGTCTGTTATAGCCTTCATGCATTATGCTCATATAGAAAACACACAAGACAGGGGTTTTTTACCCCTCGGCCAACTTTGGCCTAGGGGTATTGTCGTCATCGTGTACGGCTGTCCGTACGTCCGTACGTACGTCCGTGCGTCCGTTACCGCGATATCTACAGAACCGTTTCATGCATGGCAACCAAACTTGTTACATCTATTTATCTTCACGTAAATCAGAAGCCTATCGAAAATGAGTCATCTCGGACAATATTTTGCAGAGTTATGCCCCTGTTTACAAATAAAAATCCATTTATGATTTGTTATTGTGATAATTTCATAACTGTTCCATATACAACATCCTAACGTGATACAGTTGTTTCTCTTGACCTGAACTAGATGCCTATCGAAAATGAGTCGTGTCAGAAAGTATTTTGCAGAGTTATGCCCCTTGTCTAATAAAATCCGTTACCGCGATATCTACAGAACCGTTTCATGCATGGCAACCAAACTTGTTACATCTATTTATCTTCACGTAAATCAGAAGCCTATCGAAAATGAGTCATCTCGGACAATATTTTGCAGAGTTATGCCCCTTTTTACAAATAAAAATCCATTTATGATTTATTGTGATAATTTCAGAACCGTTCCATATACAACATCCTAACGTGATACAGTTGTTTCTCTTGACCTGAACTAGATGCCTATCGAAAATGAGTCGTGTCAGAAAGTATTTTGCAGAGTTATGCCCCTTGTCTAATAAAATCCACTAATTCCTGTTAAGTTTGCATATAATTTCTATATCATGTTTGTATACTATCACATTTATTTATTGATTGGATGACTGATTTATTGATATATTCTCTTACACAATGCGAAGAATGCCTGCAAATCTGTTTTGAAAATGACACTAGATGCCTATCAAAAATGAGTCGTGTCAGAAAGTATGCCCCTTGTCTAACAAAATCCACTAATTCCTATGTTAAGTTTGCATATTATTTCTATATCATGTTAGTATAGTATCACATATATTTATTGATTGGATGACTGATTTGTTGATTTATTTTCTTAGACAATGCAAAGAATGCTTGCAAATCTGTTTTGAAAATGACATACATGTGCCATTTAGTATACATGTACTGTATTTATCTAGCCATGTGTACTGTTGTTTTGGTGCGACATCGATAGAGCTCTTTCAATTTATTCCAGAAACAAATTAATTTAAGGGGAGGAAAACTTTTCTTTTTTTTCAAAGAAAGTACACTTACAATACCAGGGGTAAATATTTCTTCCCACAAGCCAATCAATTGGTAGAGACACTCTTACATTATAATAGCTGGGGTTCAGAGCCGAGGGGTTTCGATAGCGCAGCTTCATGTTGGTCTTCGTGGTGACATGTGGGGATTCGGTCATGTCTTCCCGCACCTATAACCTCTATAGTTTTTTTCACTCCACTTGTTGCTCTTGTAACTTGTAGCTCATCGTCAAAATTTTTGTGCTGGAATACCCACTCTTAACCTAGACCAAAACATGTACTTGGTCTGTAGGTTGATTTCATTGGCTCTCCATTTTACTGCAGTGCTCTTACATTGTTTTCTGGACATTGCTGGGTTACATTTGACCCCATCCTAGGCCACTGATTGGCTACTTTCTCCACGGTGTTCAAGGCCAGTTTGACCGAATCCCCACATGTCTGTTATAGCCTTCATGCATTATGCTCATATAGAAAACACACAAGACAGGGTTTTTTGGGTGAGATCTCATTTTGTTTTTTATTCAACAATAACTAACAACAACAACGTGAGAACAACCACGTGAAAACTGTATCCCAGAACAGGAGCTTGTACATTGAAAGAACTTAAGCCCGGAACAGGAGGCTTGTAAACTTAAGCACAGAACAGGGGGCTTGTACATTGAAAGAACTTAAGCCCAGAACAGGGGGCTTGTAAACTTAAGCCCAGAACAGGGGGGCTTGTACATTGAAAGAATTTAAGCCCAGAACGGGGCTTGTACATTGAAATGATGGGCGGCCCAGTCATATACGAGTACATCGCGATCCTCGGCCTTGGGGTACTCGTCAAACATCTATACGATGGTAGATAAGGTTCTTTCCCGGCATCGATGGTACAGGTAAAACAAGCAATATTGTCCGCACACGCTACTGGTCAGGCTTTGCAACGTTTGACTGTTCCAACACCACGTCTCTGTGCCTTGATCCATGAATTACAAGCGTCTAGTTCGTCATGAAGTCTGTTATATCGGGATGGAGGGGTGGCAGGCCGTACGGGTCAAAGTATTCGCCCTGCTGTTCTGTCAAGTACACGCCCACCCACCTGGCTGATCCAGCGGGTCCGTGTTGAGAACGTCAGCAGCAGGATACACACGATCTAATGGCAACAGATCTCGGGCGAACACCCCTTGAAAGACCATACGTGTCCCTGGGTCATTCTCCAGCACGGTGGATATCTGATCTGTATCCATGTTAGGTGGCAAAGTCACACAGGACGTTGCGCGCCTTGTCCACTTGAATGATGTTGTCAAACTCGGCGTAGCAGGTCACATTGACGGTGCTCCGGAGGGCTCGTGCAAAGTGGATTTCCAACCGTAAATTGCCTTGCTTGGCGAGGGCCAGCTGATGGTCGTTCTCAAAGGTGGGGGTCAGATCGAAACAGAACAACGTGTATCCGTTCGCGTAGTGCTCCCGACTGATCATATTCCCTTCGTCCTGGTTGATTTGACCGGTGGCTGTAAACAGGCTCTGATAGGCTCGAATGAAATTCGCGCGCTCAAATCTCGGTGTTAAGGCCGTGACTGGGACCTGTTGTCCATCCACATGCAGGGCCACAAAATTGATGCCGAAATGTTTAAAGTCAAACGGGTTCTCTGGGTAGGCTCCGCTAAACTGGTATTTTCCATACAGGCCAGGATCAATCGCTTGGGTAGTTCCCCCAGGAACAGGTTTTCTTTGTTGGCGCTCATATTTCCAGCAGACACAGAGAACACTTTGGTGTGCACACACGTCGGATAGGGTACTGGGCTGGTTTTCCTTCCAAGGCTTTGAGGTGTCCCAATTGAACGGCTGGATTCGGTTTCACTTTTCGGACATACAGGACTGCGTCTTGGATGACAATCTTATAGTCAGCTGCATGCCCCTCTACGTTAGTGGCCATCACGGCGAAGGTCGGAGGCGCCCGTATCAGTCGGATTTTGATTGGGATCTTGTTCAAGAGGTACCGTGTCTTGCATGAAAATGTCTGCGTGCAGTCGACCCATGAGATCCACTGAGACGCTGTTCGCGGTGAAAGCCTTCGGTTTGTTATATCCCGCATTGTCGTTCTCTGCGCCCATGTGCTCGGCTGTGTCCTGGTAAAATAAAGCGGCTGTCCGCTGAGATTTTTTAGCCTCTCGTCCATGCGACAACAGCGTCTCGATGTAGGCTCGATAGGGCACGTGTTGGTCGAGTCACTGATGAGTTTGTCGCTGAGAAATATATCCACCTGTTGAAACATCGAGTGCAGCCAGAGATTCGTCGGACCCACCGTTGCTTGGTCGACGATTCTGGAGCCATCCCCATTGAAGACCTTGGCTTTCACATACAAGTGTGTATGGGCTAAATCCACATAGGCCGTATCCGCATTACTGATGGTGAACTCGATGGGCCCTGTTTCGTTGATGCGGGAGATGCTCCACCCATAATCCTTGTTCGGCACTGGTCTGTGTGGGCGGGACGGTCCACAAATCAAATTCACTGTTGGTGGAGGGGCAGGATCAAGGACATGTTTAAGAAAAGATATCCTGGGTCTTCGATGTGCGTCGTCGCTGGGTCGGTCGTCGACTGGTGTGTAGATCTCGGTGGTGCAGGTCTTTTATTCCCTACGGTGCGTTGTGCTTTGGCCACCAAGACGCCTCCCGCTTCTTTGGCCCGCCGTTTCAAAGCTTCTTTGGGTGCCGTACCCCCCCCCCCAAAAAAAACATCACCGGCGACTTGCAGTCCACTGCGTACCGCTTGTTTGCCGATTGCTTTCACCCTACGCGTCACCAAGGACAGGAACGTTTTGACGATGCTCCCGAGTATGTTCCCCAGCCCATGTCCTCGTTGCATGCGTGCATCACTAAAGACCGGAAGGCTACCTCCGGCTTGTTGGGCATAATAGTCCATATAGCTGCGTGCATCGCACACGTAAGGCACCTTCATTATACAAAGTGGGGAGCACGTGCTTGTCGAAAATGAAGTGTCAGCACCACTTTTCCTCGTTCGAATGCCACCGGTCGTCCCGTGTCATCTCTTATATCCACCGTGATAGTGTTGATGTCGGTTTGTCGTACGGGTAGGTAGAGCATGTGAGTGAAACTGTGGGTAACGTGATCTCCATACGTCTTTTTAATGGGGACCTCCCGTAACAGAGGTGTGTTGATGTCGCCCACCATGTGGTTGTCGACCGCCTCCGTACATACCCGACTTCATATTCATCGGGAGCTGGCCTTGGTGGGCGGTGGGACCAGAGAACGTCTGTAGATCGAAACCCAGCATTTGCTGTAGGATAGGACTCGGTACGACACTCACGTTGGCGGTGAGGATGAGCTGTGCCTTGTCGTTGTGTGCGTTGTAATCGAAGTCCACGTGATTCTTGAAGGGAAAGGTTTTGATGGGTTTTGAAACATTCGTGACCGGGAGTAGAGCCTTATAATGCAACAGTCTTGTCAGCCCCTCCATGAACTCCTTGGGAGTATCGTATTGGCCTTCGGGTAGGGTGAGTCGGGTGTCTTTGCCTTCGTAGGTCACCTCGTACCACACTTCATTGGCTCTCACGTTGTACCACGAGTAAGGGTATTGGATATCCACGAGGCCACATTCCCATCGTCCAGGTACATGCAACGGTTGCGGTAACTGGGTGACGTAGTTGGCCAAGGTGTTGTCAGGAAACACATCCAACGAACTGTTACTGGGTAGGGTGAGGTAAAACATGGCGACTGAGCTGTCCTACTGCTGCTGTTGGTTTTGATACGTGTTCCAGGCCTTGGGCGGTTGTGTCCGGCGTCGTGTTCGTCGCGGTGACTTGCTACGTGTCACGGCTCTGGAGATGTGGGGTGTCTTGATCAAGGGTGGTTTTTTACCCCTCGGCCAACTTTGGCCTAGGGGTATTGTCATCATGTACGGCTGTCCGTCCGTCCGTTACCGCGATATCTACAGAACCGTTTCATGCATGGCAACCAAACTTGTTACATCTATTTATCTTCACGTAAATCAGAAGCCTATCGAAAATGAGTCATCTCGGACAATATTTTGCAGAGTTATGCCCCTTTTTACAAATAAAAATCCATTTATGATTTGTTATTGTGATAATTTCAGAACCGTTCCATATACAACATCCTAACGTGATACAGTTGTTTCTCTTGACCTGAACTAGATGCCTATCGAAAATGAGTCGTGTCAGAAAGTATTTTGCAGAGTTATGCCCCTTGTCTAATAAAATCCACTAATTCCTATGTTAAGTTTGCATATAATTTCTATATCATGTTTGTATACTATCACATTTATTTATTGATTGGACGACTGATTTATTGATATATTCTCTTACACAATGCGAAGAATGCCTGCAAATCTGTTTTGAAAATGACACTAGATGCCTATCGAAAATGAGTCGTGTCAGAAAGTATTTTGCAGAGTTATGCCCCTTGTCTAACAAAATCCACTAATTCCTATGTTAAGTTTGCATATTATTTCTATATCATGTTAGTATACTATCACATTTATTTATTGATTGGATGACTGATTTATTCTCTTAGACAATGCGAAGAATGCTTGCAAATCTGTTTTGAAAATGACATACATGTGCCATTTAGTATACATGTACTGTATTTATCTAGCCATGTGTACTGTTGTTTTGGTGAGACATCGATACAGCTCTTTCAATGGTGTTTACCAAGATATGACAAACGTATATCTATAGTGTATGTATTTATTCCAGAAACAAATTAATTTAAGGGGAGGAAAACTTCTTCTTTTTTTCAAAGAAAGTACACTTACAATACCAGGGGTAAATATTTCTCCCCACAAGCCAATCAATTGGTAGAGACACCCTTACATTATAATAGTTGGGGTTCAGAGCCGAGGGGTTTCGATAGCGCAGCTTCATGTTAAAGGCTTGAATAGAAGGTGCCCGTTGTGGTGGTGTTTTGGGGGGTGACTCCGGTTCCCACTCGGCTTCCCAAGAAGGTATTGGGCCAATCGGCGATTGCTGGGTCCGTTGCATCCAGGCCCAGCGCTGGGGGTTCCCCACCAATTCCTGTGGTACATGCATGTCTTTCAAGCCTTGAGCGAAGACCTCCCATCCTCGAGGATCCGTGTGCGACCTGTGTTGACGCATCAGGTCATTCACTAAATCCGTCATGTGGGTACCGGGGACCACTTGATTCTGTACCAGTAGTTCGCCTTTATCATTCCAAGTCATGTTAGGATTCTGTTTCATCCGTTGTAATACCAGGCCAGCTTGTTTCTTGAACGATGCAGGTACACTCTTCAGGACTTCGTCTTCCACCCACTGTGGGGCCGTGGGTGGTATCCCTGGTAATGGCTGCTGTTGGAGCGGTGCTGAGGTCGGCGGTGTGTCGCGTGGTGGTGGTGGTGGTGGTGCTGGGGTAGAGAGGGTTTTGTATTGGTCCATGAACGTCATGTACTGTTGAAGCGTCTCATTGTACCGTTGTACTTTCTCACTGTCGCTTAACCCCGGTCTTTGTAAGATCTGTTGCATCTCTTCATCGAGGGTTTTTATGGTCTTCACCGTAGGTGGGACAGGGTAGGGCGATTGGAGGTTTTGAAGGAACCGTGGTTCGACGAGGACCATATTTTTCGTGTGGTTCATTGTCGGCCGAAGAGTCAACCCAATACTGGACCCAACACGGAAGCGGCCAACGGTGCTAAGATGGCCCCGAGAAAGCCGCCTTTCTGTAACACTTTTTTCTTTTGTGTTTGAGAGACTCGCTTCTGGACTAGGGTTCGGAGACCTGTCTTATGCTTGGCCAACTTGGTCTTCTGAGCCGGAGTCAGTGGTACGTTGCCTTTTAACAGGTTGTACCCGATCTCGCACAGACAGCGTACATGGTCAGGTGGGGCCGTCTTCAATACACGGAGCGTCGGGGCGTGCTTCCGTACTCGCGCAGACATCATGTACAACTAATGCTAGAACCCACAACTCTGTCTCTGTCCTCTGGTAGATAAAAAAGGCGAAGTCAGTCATGCTGTGGTATTAACTCTTTTTATTATCTCCATCATCAAACACACACACTCCAGCTGGGGGAGCCACTGTGGGTGTGTTTACATTATTTTTGCATGTACACGTGGTGGGTCTCTCTGGGAAAGATGCCGGTCCGTAGTCGAAGGTGATCGGGGGTGGCTTGCTTGAGGTCAAAAAGCATATACCCGTGCTGAGGGGTTGTCGCATCTTTAAAAGCTTCCAACGCAAACGGTGTGCGGCCGGGATACATCTGTCTCGCCAGGTGCAGCAGTTGAGTGGTATCTCTCGGGTTTTTGAAGACCACCATGTAGTGGGCATTTAAGCTGATGTTCCGATGTTCTTTGTTTTTACTGAACAGATTCTGCACAATGTAGATGATGCTGAGCCGGTGGTGGCTGCCTTTGGGTGCACTCCAGGGATTCTTCCATTCGGCATGGAATAGACTATGGGTCCGTTTTTCGGCCACCAATTATCGTAAAGTTTTCAACCCAAGTCACTTATATGTATATATTTTCTGAAAGAGCATGATTAAACTATCAATTTAAGACATAGCACTGCTATGTTATAGAAAAATTAATCTCGAACATTCCCTTTCAGGCTTGCTTCATTTTTCCCTAGAAAACCCCTTAAAATCTCGAAAAATGGTCAAATTCGACTCAATTTCTAGAAAAATCTTTAAGAGCGATTTCAATTAAACTTCTTACTCACCTTCCGTGGTCCGGTCGCAACTTAAAAAGGCCAAAAAAAGTGGGGGTCAACCTGCCAGTTTTTTGTCAGATTTTCTTCCCGTAAATGAGTCCCGATTTTTAGGTACACCCAAGGGGCATAACTGAGGCAGGACAAAATTTACTGCATGATCTCGATCAGCGTGTAGGCGAAGCCAGGCGTCGATTTGTACGTGCTCATTTGCAGCGTTGATAATGCTGAATAGGATGGTATTATAGATATAAGCTATTAAGAAGACAAGAAGAATTATGATGTAGCAGAACTCGGGCAGTCTATCGTATTATGAAATTAGACAGGGGCCATTACTACGAAACTGTGGAGGACCACCTTAAGGGGCAGGGTGTTTTTGCGAAATTAATTATTCACATTTGTCGTAATCTGGGAGTGTTTGCGAGTATGACGGTATACAACACTTGCCAGTTATACATATTATTGTGGGAAATCCGACCGATAACTTTCCCCCTACCCCATCTTTGCTTTGATCACTTTTGCCAATTCTAGCAGGATTTTCGAGAACAAAACTCAAAATTAACCTATTTGTTCTTAATAATTGGCACCCATTCGGCAATATTTAGGCCGTGGTTGCTTTTCCGCTTTCCAATGATACCAGGAACGCGGGAAAAATGCAAATAAGAGATGTAACCAAGTCAAATTATTGGTAAATTTGCATTAAATTTTCGCCTAGAAACATGGAAAATGCTTCAGAAACTTGAGAAATAATTCATAAAACCTCAATACTATACATCCGTTCCATCCTTTTTGGACTGTAAAAGGGTTCTATTGTAAAGAAAATACTTCTGGCAAGATTATATCCTTCTGATATGACCGGGTTCTGCCATAATATCTACCGGAATCTCATTCCAGGGGGAGATAACTCATGTATAGAATACAGTATGCAATAACTTCAATAGTATACTAATGGACACACTGTGGATTATTTTGATCGAACTCCTGATCTTCTTTATACCGGACTCCGAAAATAGCGCTTTAGATGTAACTAGGAAGTGAAAATTAAACAATCTGGCGTAATGACACATCTTCGCTCCGTATGGAGTCTACATTGAGATAATGCATATACTCCACTATTATGCCTTAAAGGGTGCACTCCAGGGATTCTTCCATTCGGCATGGAATAGACTATGGGTCCGTTTTTCGGCCACCAATTATCGTAAAGTTTTCAACCAAATCACTTATATGTATATATTTTCTGAAAGAGCATGATTAAACTATCAATTTAAGACATAGCACTGCTATGTTATAGAAAAATTAATCTCGAACATTCCCTTTCAGGCTTGAAAACCCCTTAAAATGTCGAAAAATGGTCAAATTCGGCTCAATTTCTAGAAAAATCTGTAAGAGCGATTTCAATTAAACTTCTTACTCACCTTGGTCCGGTCTCAACTTAAAAAGGCAAAAAAAAGTGGGGGTCATTAGGGGCATAACTGAGGCAGGACAAAATTTACTGCATGATCCCGATCAGCGTGTAGGCGAAGCCAGTCGTCGGTTTATACGTGCTCGTTTGCAGCGTTGATAATGCTGAATAGGATGGTGTTATAGATATAAGCTATTAAGAAGACAAGAAGAATTATGATGTAGCAGAACTCGGGCAGTCTATCGTATTATGAAATTAGACAGGGGCCATGACTACGAAACTGTGGCGGGCCACCTTTGGTAAAGAGTTGGGTGACTCGCGCATCCGTCTCCGCCATGAGATCATCCAGAACCACCAAGGTGTCCGGTTCCAAATCGGCCAGGTTGGATAGGCCTTCCACGAACGTGATGTGGCGCATTGCTGTATACGCTGCCTGCCATTCTCCGTAACACCACACGACTCGGGCAATGGGTGGGGTGATCATGCTGTCGGCGTGTTGAAGGGGCGTCCTGACGAAGTGCATTTTGCCGGAGCCCGTCGGTCCTGCGATGACGCAATTGAAGGGATGCTGCCACCGAGGGTCCATGGTTGGAGGTGTATCCGCTGTCGTGGTAACCTGCTCTTGTAAATTTGGTACGAATGAACTGGAGTGGTGGTGGGTAAAACGTCGGTCGTCGTTGTCTGTTCATTGTGAGGGATGAAATCCGGTGGGTTTTCAGACGTAGTGGGTGTACTTGGTGTAGGTGTGGACTGTGTACTTGGTGTGGAGCTCGATGTGGCTTGTACACGAGGTGTGGTGGTGGTGATGACTGGGCTCGATACGGGGTTGACTGGTGCTATCTGTAGACTGGTTTGACTGGTACAACACACTCAGCAGGGCTAGCACTATCACCACAGGGCCCACTTGCGCTTTGCGCGTTTTGGGAGACGCTGTGTTCAGAGGCAGCTGCTGTTTGTCCATAGCACTGTGGTCGAACGTGGAATGAAGGATGACGGCAGTGGTGTCTAGCTTTATAGTCGTTTCACCTGGTTGGCAGCGACCCGGGAATTGGAGGAACTGGGCCAGCCTTGCCATTTGACGAAATGAAACGTCGACGTTCCGTTTTCAAAATCTGCTCCACCGTGTAGTAGTCTTGCTTTGCTTTTACGACAGGCTGTAATTCCGTCTCGTAAAACGTCCCTAGCAACGGTTCCCCTTGAAGATCTTCCACTTCATAGACTCGCTGCTGTCGGGGTAGGCGCCGTTTAATCAGGAAGTACTCATCGCTCCAGTTGGGCAAGTAACTTTTCTCAAATTGACCTTTGACTTTCCTGATCCGTACAGGGTCCCCAACCTTGTACACCTCCTTCGGCGTTCGCTGCGATTGCCTGGGGTACAAGACACGCCGGACTTGGGCTTCATTGCGTTGGGTCACGGTAATGGGGGCTCTCTCTATACTCCGGTGATAGGCTCGATTGTAACCACTCACAAGTTTCGGGAGAACATCGATGTACCGCCTTGCATTCTTATAGGTGAAATATTTATACATTTTTTTATTAGCCCTTCCATCACAGCACATCCACGCTGGAGGAACCAGTAGGAAACATGATAGGACATATACTGACCTGTCTGAGGGGGTTTTCCCGCCAGAATTTCGCTGACGTCCGCGCCTGCATTCGGGTATGTATGAGGGTCTGGGTGAATGGGTCGTGACCTGGGAACATGATAGGAATGCATGTACTGACCTGCCTGTGGGGTTTTCCCCGCCAGAATTTCGCTGACGTCCGTGTCTTTTCGGTGACGCCGGTGTCTTTTCGGGTATGTATGAGGGTCTTGAGGGGGTGACTGTATGTGGTGAGTTGTATGTGTTTTTTTCGGTGACGTCCGCGCCTGCACCCGGGTACTTCTATGTAGGTGTATAAAGTAGGAATGTTGAGGGCATTGCTGCATTCATTGGCCTGCTTGACCTGACCAGCCTGAGCCTGCCTGACCAGCCTGAGCCTATCTCACGAGAGTAGCTACTTGCCTCACCAGTGCAACTTCACCAGCCTATCTGACCATAGCAGCTACTTGCCTGACCAGCCTGAGCCAACAGTCTTGGAGCCATCTCACCGAGCTAAGCTTCTACAGCACCGTATTAGCCTCGTTGATGAGAAGCAGCATGTGGACGATATAAGTGATCTGCTTATGGTGGAAAACATAATCCTTAAACACGGTGTGGACGATATCATGGCGGAGAAGACCTATATGGCACGAAACAGCACCAAGATGTTCACTTGCACAACTTGCCAGAAGCAGTTTACTCGCCTAGAAGATTTGCGACGGCACGAGTCCTCCATCCACAACGGCGCACGGTATACTTGTATAACCTGCGCACGGTCATTTAATCGGGAGGATCATTTAATGCGCCACGAACGCTCATTCCACGAGGGGACGACGGAACAATGTAATGAATGTGGTCTTCAAATGACCCAGTCAGTTAAGACGGCATCAGCGTTTGATTCATACCCCGTCTCTACGGTTTGGGCGACAACTTCCCACTAAAGAGGCACCCAGGAGGGTCAGACCCAGTGAAGATGAGCCCGGGGAGACGAATGCCCCTGGTGATGCGATCACGGAGAGCCCGCCTATACCCACAGTTCAGAAGAGCCTAGATATCCAGCCAGTCCCTAGCATTACTGTTGCCAGTCATACGCCTGACGACATCGAACATTTTCTGGAAGATGCAGTGGATATTCCTAGCGATCTGCGCTTACGCTCAGCATTAAGAGGATAGAACAAGGACTGGTTCGCTCGGTGTCAGTATAATGTGACTGAGTGGGGTGTCATGTCTGCCTACGGCATGATATTTCAGTGGGACAGCACTATAAAATGGCAGCATTAGACCTGCTCTGTTACAAGTAGGTACCCCTGCCCCTCCCCCTCCCCTCCCTTCCCTTCCCCGTCGTAATATAGCTGAAAAAATGTTGAAAGCGACGTTCAACCCTATTCACTCACTCACTCACTCCTAGCGATCTGTTACAGGACGCCATCCAGTGAATGACATCTATCGGCGCCAATGGCCCATGATACGGCACGTTTTCCACCGTGATCGCCCCATTCCAGATATCTACAATTTCCCACTGACCGACCTCACCCGTCTACGCAGCTACGCGGAAGCCATTTTCAATGACCAAGCTACGGTCTTCAGATTGAATGTCGCTTTCAGGTACATCTTACGTCACAAAGAGACTGACCAGTTACGGTATTATTATGCCAGTAATAACAGCCATGTGTTTGACCAACCGTTCACCATCATTAACCGGGCGTCGCTAGAGACGATGCTGGAGAAACTGAACACCGTGGATTCCTTGAGATGGGCACATCGTCAACGCCCCAACACACAATGGGTCGTAGAGAGGGTCACCAATGCTACGTTCTTCGTTACCAAGCTGACCGACCACCCCCATCGGCTGAATGCGTCACCCTTGCACTGATGAATAGCATAACATGCCGTATATACTCTATGTCTACATGCTGATCGTTGACTTGAGCTCAGTAAACACTTGTACCTAATGTGACGGTGCGTTAGATAATCAAACATGATGTTTGATATTTCAATTTGTTTTGCTGTGAACATATTAAACATACCCAGGGCGGCTTCCCCAGCCTGAGTATGATGTAACATTGGGGATAATAAACTGTATAAACCTTGCTGAACTTGTTGTTATTCACGACAACCGCTTTCCGCTATACTTCGATGAAATATATACCCCGATGTGATATAGCGCCCTTGCACACCTCCGAAACTTCCCTTTAACCCGCGCGCGCGCGCGTGCGGCCGGAAAACCCGAGCGCGCGCGCTGCGGCCGGGCCGGGGAAAACCCGGATGTTGAAAATCCGGACCCTACGTCTACGGGAACATTGGAACTCTTCTGGGTTCGGAGGTACTTTTAGTGAAACCGAAAGTGACGTCTGTGCGAACAACCCACACCACCAAACCACAACCACGGACCCATAGGGTTTGGTCAAACACACCCCCACGCACCCCCAAAATGCTGCTTTCTATACTACGATCAGACTGCGCATGCGCATTCTCTTGAACACGGACGAACCATGAGTCCAGTCGGATGCTGCTTCACGGGAGCTTCAAAATAAGACCTCAGACGACTCCATCGGATCCATAGTGACCCATGTCGGCGCCAAAATGTCTTATTTCCATACCCTCGGTCTACTGCGCATGCGTAGAATGATGTCAGTTTTACGTCACATCCACCCAGTCGGATGCTCCTTCACATATGCTTCACATTGATACCTCACTCGACTCCATCGGACCATTAGGGGCCTACCTAGACCCCAAAACGTCTATTTCCATACTCTTTTCCCACAATTCCCTGTCTG